>JASCZW010001284.1:0-282748 GCA_034211315.2 Aedes japonicus
CCATACAACCAGAAGTCGTATGGTATTGTTCGAGTTAGTATCGGATATTCCCACATTTTAAATCAAAATCTCCTTAAAATTGTGCTTCCTCTGATCGGACCATGATTAAGTTAAATCTGGCGCAACCAGTGAATTTTCGACTTAAATACGATATGTCATTTATCCACTGTCACAAACTTAATTGGGTTTACATCTTTAAACTTTTTAAATCTAATTTACGGAAAAGTTTACATTTTTAGACTTAATTTTTTTATTTTTTTATCAGATTTTTAGATTTCTTCAGGAATCATCGTTTCTGGTACATTGATAAGCTATGTTTTTAAAATTGATATGCTTATATGCTGATTCAATATATTAAATGTCCAATTATGGTTGTTTAACAGTACTTTAATTACAACTTCAAAGTTGCAGCATCAGTTGATAACTATTTATCCAATTTGAAAGAAATCTCAAACTTTTCTCTTGCTGGAGCCCATCAGCGCCCGCACGATGGAAACAGACACGGAATTGGCGCATTTCTTCCATTTTGCCCGCATTTTTTGGATGTCCTTGGCTGCTGCTACGGCATTGCCCAGTATTTTTCAATTGATCGAAATTCTGGGCAATTCGGTGGATTCGTTAGGTTGGGAACAAAATCGATCTTGCTGGCAGCATAACACTCCAGAACCACCTTGGGTAGTGGCAGCTGGCCAAATCAGGCAAAAGATGGCTTTGCCGCAATGCTTGCGGATGAACGACAATACACGCTTTTTCAGGCATTTTTCGATGTAAACTTGTGATGTCATCGTCGAGGATGTGACGACTGGTTCCATTTTCAGGCCACAACCGCAAATCACTTGCCAAATCATGGCCTTCCTCTCGAACTAATCGGCAATCACGAACTTGAACCTTTCCGGCACATCCTCACGTTCTGTCGCGTTGTTAAACTTTTAACCAGGAAGCTGCATAAAACCGAGTTTGACGCATGTTTCGTCATCGATCAAAGTGCAGCCCTTGTGTTCCGTCGAAATACGGTCGTACAATAGCCTTTGTACGCTTTTTGTTCACGGAATTCTACTTCATGTGCCGGTACGGATGTTCACTGGCTTTTACCGACTTTCGAGCGGGAGACAACAGCATATGAATACCTAATTTATCTTGGTATTAAAGAGCTCAGATTAAGAGGTAAAATACCTAAGCGAAATACCTAAGAATTACAAGCCAACTATCTCTGGAATAACAAAAAATGTTATTTAAGTTACCTGAGAATACCTAGGTAGGTACTATTTTGGTATTGTCTTACCTTAATTTGGTATTCGCAAAACATTGCGGGAACAATTTTATGGTATTATCCTCAGGGATTTTACCTCTTAATCTGAGTTCTTGAATACCAAGGCCAGTTATCAAGTTATTCGTTCCTGCTCGGGCTGTCAGGGATTTTCCCCACCGTTTGAAAGTTGCCGTTGTACCTTCTGATCTCATCTCGGATCGAAAGACTAGGTTGGCTTTGATGCACCTCAACACCTTGCTGCGCAGCTGATTTTAACATTGTTTTGTTTTTATAAACTTAAATCAAATCAATGTCAACGCTTGAAGATCTTAAGGCTCCAAAAACTACAAAGAATTTTTGGAAAACATAAAATACACGTTTTAAACAAACGATTGTTTGGTTTGTTTCGTTGAGTTTCTAGAAATGATTACCGTAGGGCTTGTTCGCGACAAAATCTTGCACCTATAAATACGTTTATCTCTGGAAATACTTCATGAACGCGTGAAATATTTCGCAGACTGATGAACTTGTTCATTGAGAAAAATCAATTTTGGGTGATACTACAAGCTTTTAAATCGAAGAGGGCGTCGAAAGAAGAGCAAGTGCGAAAAGCAATTGTGTGCGGTCGCAATGAAAATCCGAATAGGTCAGTAAGAAAACATGCAAAAGGCTTGGTTTTCCTGCAAGCACTGTTGAAGCAAATATTGCAGAAGAGACCAGATCTTTCGGTACGTGCTGTGGCTAGAAAAATAAAAATGTCCCCAATTTTCGTGCATACTTTCAAGCATCGGCAAGGTATGAAGTCGTTCAAGGTGAATGTGCGCTTGAAATTAATTTTCCCGGTTTACTAGTTATACATCATATGCTATAATTACTCTGGATGTAACTTGGATGTACTTAGTTGTAACGAGCGTTAATTGCATCATTGCAGTGGAAGGTCTTACCTTGTCTTCCATGCAACAAATACAGCCGGACGGACTGGGGTGGGTGGGCAAAGCCGTTCGAACAGCCAGCTAAGAGCCTGCGTCGAACCCTGAGTTCACTTTGGTTCGTCTTGCGAATATCTTGTTGAATAGCATAGCCAAGAAAGAAGAGAGTCACGGAAATGCAGCACGAAGCAAAATTCACAAGCCGTGGCTGAATTGGAAAATCAGACACCGTCAACAAAGCAAAATTATTTTGCAGCTGAGGAGTGTGGCTACTGTAGTATCAATCATGGAATGGTACTTGATGAAACAGTTTTTTTTACCAATTGCTACCCGTTTTTGATGACCCAGAAAGGGAAAACTTCATTCAGGAAATTATCCGTACGATTTTGATGAATGAAACTATGAACCACATAGCAAAGGTCCAAGACTCATTCCATACGAAATCGTATGAAATGATTACTGTTGCATTAGTCAAGAAAAACATGCCTCCTATACACTTCCACTCGATATCTCTTATCAAGCGTGTGTAGTACCGTGAGATTGTAGCTTGCCTCTGGATCCCGAGCTTCATGGTTCGAATCCCGATACAAACTGATTTTTCTGCGTCGAAAAAAATCTTCATTGGATCGTCCAGTGAACTTCTCTCCATTAGACAATCGTATAAAATTTACAATAATATCTTGTGGCAAATTTCCATACGATATTCGAATGAATTCCTCTCGATCTGCTCGGGCAGTGTAAATTTTCAAACATAGCATGTGCAGATTTGTATGCGAACAAAAATAGGTCATTTTTAAGTAAAAAATTGCAATACTAATACTAACTTAATTAAAAATTTTATGCAAACAATCTGATTGAATGATGTAAGAATGACTTCATTTATTCTTTTTCGTCAAATGAGAGTCATTAGCGTATATAAAAATCTTACACTTTAGCGTCACGCTATCATTTTTCCAAATATTGAAATGACAACTGGTATAGAAAAGAGAAACGGAATCCTACATTAAATTTAGCTGCTCAAATATCTATAGTTTGAATTAATAACCAGATATCATGTGTTTTGCCAACCCTGCCGGTACAACTTCGCGCATCCTACTTATATTCCTGAAGTTATAGAATGACCAACGTACAGACTGAATAACGTACCAACTATTTGAGATTGGAAACTCCGAAGTTAATTAGGTTTGTATCATTTATTCAATTGATATGAAACAATAGAGGGCTTGATATTTCAAACACTTAGGTATTTTTTTACAAGAGGGATACGTTACACTTTTAATATGAAACCACATAAAAAAACAAAATAGAGTTGATCAATTCACATGCATAAATATTTTATAATGTTTCGATTTTGTTTGCATGTATTATATTTTCATGCAATTGTCAAAAAATTTTTTTTTTCAATTTTTTTAGTGTTTACACCAAAACTTGTGATATTTGGCAAAAAAAAACTGCCATATGATTACTTTTTGCCCAAAACGAAAGGTGTGATTTATTTATTTATTATTGACTCGTCAACAGATAAAAAAAATTATCCCAATGACAATAAGATAAAATTGAATTACATACAACAATTAACACATACATCTTCGGAAACAACGCTTATTAACCTCACGGGATACATTGAAATTAAACACGTTATAATAGATGTTGAAAACGCGACACATGCTTAGCACAGGTTTGCCTCCTTGAGTGCCGGTTAATAAAGAATGTTTGTAAAAGTAGGTTTCGTCGTCGAGTGTTGATGTTCAAGAGATTCGAAAAAGGTCGATAATTTGTTCCATTGTGGAGTTATCGCCGAAAACAAACCACGTAAAAAAACGTGTAAAAAGACCTTAGTGTATCGGTATCTTGGAACAGGATCCCCAAATAGATTTGAAAAAAAAAAACAATGCTACAAAGATTACCATGCTGCTACAGTCTTATAAACAATACATTTTAACAGATCCCTGGTTACGCTTGCAGACCTTAAGTTCTGTGGCTTCCCAAAATTCTGAACAACTTTCAACGTTCATGCATTTGTAGTTCAAAGTATCTGTTCAGCCGCACCCCTCTAAATCGGTTCTTCTTCCGAAACTTGACCTCAATTGGTTGCGATATAACTGCATTAGCCTTCTGACATTTTTAGCATTGGGAAAACTAAGCTATTTGTTCATATTCTAGTTGCTTTTCGCTATAATATTTACTATCAGAGCTTACGAGACATGTATCCAGGTTCATCTTTTTGGAAGATCACTTTTCGACTGCACAGCGGCTTGGAAGACATAGATTAAATGTTCTTGTGCAATGCTCATTGTTTCCAAAACTTAGGCTACTATGTCAAGCAGCCGGCAAGCAGTGTTGCCTTGAAAACGATCGATCATCTATATCAAAAGCTAGGGTAGGGAACGGCTTAAGCACCCCAAGACCCTATTCCAAGCACAGGGTAAACGGTAACCTACAACACTCATTTTATGCAATATGGTGCACCATGTAGTGAAGTACCACACTGCAAAAAATGAGCGTTGTAGGTTAACGTTTACCCCGTGCTTGGAATACGGTCTTGGGGTGCTTAAGCCGTTCCCTACCCTATTTAAAAAAAATGGCATCGGTCTTAATAGTAGACTCGTCAAGTTTGACGCTGTTTTTACATCAGGGATATTATGATATTTCATTAAATTATATCACACATTGCAAAATGTGTCTGGTTTCTGAATGCTACTTGGTAGTACGCAGCTCAAATCGAAAGGTTTCGTCGAAAAAAATGTTTCTTTAAACTATCTCGCTAAGAATGGGGGCAAACCATGTGTACTCGTAAAACTCGGTGAGAGATCTAATCTTATCTGTCTCAAAACAAATAAAATATATCCACGTTCCGTAATGGAATTTCTCCTTCATTCCAGAGCCAACGTCGCAAGTTGCTGATCGGCGCCAAGAGCCTGAAGAAGGTATTTCGCTTTGGGAAGTTTCGGAACAAGAAGACCCACGGCCGAACGGCCAACGGAAGCCACGGCGAGTCCAATAACAGCTTCATCGATGACGCCGACTCTGCATGCCGCGGGCCGGTCCCAGTCGGTAAGTCCGGAAAGCACACCGCCAACTCCGACCAACTATCACTGGATTTTAAGACGGCCGATAAGAAGGATCGATCAAGAATTGGAACAAGCGGTTCAGAGGTTTCAGAAACTAGACATGAGCATACATTGACGGCGCACCACAATCGGAACAGCTCCAGCGGGTAATGATTGACGTTCTATTTACATGATGGACAAGGGTTTTATTGGTAATTTTCATCCCTTACAGATACGTTTCCTGTTCGGAATGCAGCTACGATTCCGACGCCTGTACGTGTACTTCGGCAGATCGGTGCTATTGCAGTCTAGGCGGTGATGACATCAACGCCAAGTTGAACGAGGCCAGCAACCGAAACTCGTTGCCGAGTTGCAAAAGCGATGACAAATGCTACTGCTCGATGGGAGAAACCCAAGGAGAGGAGGAAGGTTCGACGACCTGGTGCGATACGGATAGCTGTCTGAGCCATGAGAAGTGCTACTGCCCTACCCGTCTGCAAGGGCAAGTTCAAAAGTGTGCCAACAAATCGTCCGGAGGGAAAAATGGGTCCGATAAACTAGGCTTGGATTACGAACTGTTCACCGTCGGGGGCAGCGGGCACGCGGTGAAGGCGTCAGATGCGCTCAGCGTTAAGAAGTCGGTAGAAGTAGCAGCGATCTTTTCCGACGTCAAATTGAGCCAAACGACTGATATCAAGAACCTGAAGAACGGACAACAACAGGAGCAACAGAAGAAACACCAACAGCATAAGGAGTCTTCCGGCAAGAACCACGCTACCAGAAGCGATCATCATGGTCACAATCATCATCACACGCACAATCATAGCGGTAGCAACAGCAGTAGCAACAGTAATCACAGACGACACGGTGAAGGTAAACTTGTACATAAACCCACCCATAAATTGCTGAACAAAAAAGCCCTGGCAGAGCCGATCGCACACAACGAGTACCACTACATTCAATCGTCCCAAACGGACGTCGCGACGAGGAAGCAACTTGGAGATAAGCGATCGTCCAGGCGTTCCTCTTCGACTAAATCCGACAATTTCTACCAGGCGATGAACTCCCGAGGTGCGGCGGTCGGTTCTTCCCTAGAGGACTCGCTAGGTTATCTGCCCTAGATTATCCCGGTCTTCCCGGCTGTTAGCTGTAGATGGTTTTTAATTTTAGAAAACGCTTCCGATATTCACGCTCTGTATTCAGATGAAAAGAATCTTTTTTCCTGACAGTAAACCACATTTTTTTCCAACGCGGGTGAAAGTGGCCAGCTTTACGCCCCGTTCCCAGTTTACTCTCAGTGAAGAATATGCTTTTGCTAATATTTTTTTTTCGTAGGCTAAGGATCAATAATATTTCTTTCGATTTTCAAGCGCAGCAACAACACACAAACGAAAGCATTTATTTTCCCGTTTCTAATGAATATGATGAACACATTATGAAGAAAAAAAAATCTAACAACTGGTGGTAGAAGCAGTAGGCTTGTAAATTTTATTATTCTGTATATTTACGACGTAGCACGCGCATTCAAATTCACAACTAAAAACAAGAAAGAAAAAAAAAACCCAGCCAACGATGATAACAGGACAAATGGCGTCGATTCGCGCATGATTTCACAATGACGACGTGCGTCGACGATTAGGTAATGATGGCCGACTCTCGATTAGATGTGGCCGCCTGCTAGGTCAAAATTTAAGATTTTAACAAACTGTGTGCAATAATAGAGAAGACTTCCGACTTAGGACCGGTACAGTGAAAAGTAGTGGTACGCTAATTTTAGGATAAGTTTGATCATCTTTGACTTGACAATGTGGGGAATTAGAAGGAAGATTTCGTTCCACTTTAAGTAATGAGTGCAATATTTCAAAACGGAACAATTAGTCAAGTACAGTGGAGAGTTTGAGTTTGAATATGGACAATGGAAAGGCGTGTTTTTACCTAGGTGAATTGCGATAGGAAGCGATTCGGATTCCGTGATCACTGGACCTTTGATGAAGATTTAGCGTTCTTTCGGATGGAGTGGGAATTATTGGCATTTACCGACGAACATTTTGTAGTTATTTTATCAGACCATCAGAACCAGAGCTGGTAAAACTCACGGCCATCGTGTGGCATTGAAAAAATAGTCTACCTTCACAATCAGGACAAGAAACGATCTATCATGAACTAATTTGTCGTTTTATTACCACTGTGCAGTTATGGTTTTTTTTGCGATTTTAAAGTCCAAATTAATAACTTGTTTACATGAAATGACCTAAGTTGCAATTTGAATGACCTAAAAGTAACAAGATCATCCTATGATGTCTGTGGAAGTTCCAGAATATTCATTGAAATTGTTTGAATAGTTATCGTAGTTGTGTGTAGCCCACGAGGCTACGGTTACTACTGTATATCTTGAGTTCTAAACTCAAGTCAGTTTTCATGAACTTGAACATCCCAAGATAATCTGATAATAAGTGGTAACCTTACAGAAGATTCACTTAATGTGTTTGAATGCATATCGTCACCTTTCATAGGATATAAAGCTAATGTTACGACTGTGGATCCTAACTTCTGAACTTAAAGGGAAGTTTTGGTGACCTAGAACATCCCAATATATCTCATTATATCTATTTGCCTTTCAGAAGACTCACTCAAATTGGTTAAATGCATATTGTTACTTTGTTTGGTCCAGAAAGCTACAGTTACAGCTGTAGATATTTCAGTTTTGAATTACAGGATAGTTTGGATAACCTAGCTTTGCATAGCAGGGAAAGCTTTTGTTGCAACTGTAGATCTCAAGAATAGTTAGGATGACCTTGAATATGTTCTTACTTTTATTGCAACTTTGTATAACCTAAAAATTACTGTTACAACTGTAAATCTTAATTTCTGAGCGCCAGGGCAGTTTGGAGAACCTAGACGATCAGACAGTTATAAAATATTGACGCTTGACCTTTCGAAAGATTCATTGAAAATGTTTGAATACATTTAATCACCTTATACAGCCCAAAAAGCTACTGGTGCAACTGTAGATCTTATGTTTTGAACTTAAGAACGGTTTGGATGATCTAGAATATCCCGAGATCACATTTTGTCTGTTGACCTACTACACGATTCAATGAATACTGTTAAATACATAATGTTCCTTGGCATACTCTGAAAACCAACTCTTACAAGTGTAGATCTTATATTTTGAACTCAAGGATAGTTTGGGTGACCCCGATGATCCCAGTTTATCTCGTAATGTTTGTTTACGTTCCGAAATATTCATTGAATATGGTTGAATACATTGTGTTACTTTGAATAGCCCAAAAAGCTACAGTTACTACTGTAGATCTAAAGTTCTGAAAAGTTTTTATGACCTAGAACATCACAAAAGTATCAAATAATGACTGTTGACCTTCCAAAAGGTTCACTCGCTTTGTTTGAATACAAACCATAATTTTATATAGCCCTAAAAGCTACTGTTACAACTTTAGATCTGAAGTTTTGAGCTCAAGGGCATTTTGGATAAACAAGAACATCCAAGAAAGATACAAACATATTTAACGCTTATCAAGAAAAACGTATTCATATGTACCGTATTCTGAAACAACGCATTGAACTATTAATAAAATATTTATACTTTCTTCCTGAACTTCTTCATATTCAGGATTTCCTAGGTCGTCAATTAGGCCTTAAACTCATATGGTTTTTTTTTTATTTCCCAGATAGAAGAATTGATGAAGAACAAATGTTGCCGAAGACAGTGTACACTTTTATTCGGGCTGTGATTTTATACAGCCGTTTTCTTTTTGAGGTCACATATGATCCCTTAGGCCTGAAAGGGTTGATAAACATTTCAAGACAAATCCTAACATTTACGACTGTTTCAATAGTATGTGGCCCGAAATCAACATTTTTCTCTATTGAAGTTGATGCGTAGTAATATTTCCGATCGGCTGGTGTAAAAAATGTATGTATGAAATTGAATTTTTTTTGAGAAATGACTGAGATATTCATGCTCAAAATCTGACCACTTTTCGTGACGCTCGTAATGCCACTTTTTTTAAACTTGTACCCCAGTATAGAAAACAAAATAGTAGTCTATGACAAACACTATATAAAGACATAAGAACGTAGATTTATAATGATTCATGAAACAAGCATTATCATCTCGAAAGGCTATTTCCAATCTTTATTGGAGTCCTGGAAAATGGTCCTCAGATTATAAATATTGTCGACACAGCTCTAACCACCTGAAATGCGTTGAGCTGACGAATTACGTATTTTTCTTTCTAATGAACGACTTGAAGCGTTGGTGGTGGCAACACTGTTTTCGTTTCGATATCTCAACGAATTTGAAACTTATTTAAACGTTGTCTCCATTTACCGTTATAATGCTTTAACCTTGCCTGATAACAGTCTTGAAGCTGTCGTCAAATCCATACTGTCTGCATTTGGCAAACACAACCAAATAACTATTGCTTCCTGCTTGAAAACTTCAAGCTAGTTTCAAGTGAGTCTGAGGCTGTGTCCCAATTCGTGAAGTGATTTTAATTTTCACAGAAACTTGCCAGATGTAATAAGAATTATCGATTAAGTTTGCTTCTCGAGCAGTCTTATTTCTGACAGACGGAAACTTAATTTTGACAAGTTTGTCGATAAATCACAAAGGGATTTCAATCGATGAATAGTTTATTTTCCATATGTCAAGTTTAAGTTAAATTAATTTGCGAATCAGTACACAAACTGAGGACAATCCAGACGGTTCAAGTAGTAAAAAATGACCACTAGGAAATGGTTCATGAGTGGGACGATTTGTTTCTCGTAGCAGTTTATCGGCTTCCCTGTATTCATGGAACTCATTTTGAAGGTTTGATGTTCCTGCTGGTTTGTTTACATTTTAAAGTATGAGAACAGAATGCATGACACTCTAGATAACACCCAATGGTTATTCAAGGCATCAATCCAATGCGACGATTGTCACAATGCGGCAGTAGGCTTAGTGACCTTGAACGCATGCACACTACAGCGCCATTTAAAACAAAGGAGTGTAAGTAAGAAGGAAAATCTTTTGGAAGAGAACAAACCACCATTCCCCTGCATGTTCTAGAAAGGGAAAGGTGATTAAACGTCAAAAAGACTAACACAAATTAGGGCCAACATTTGATTAGGCCGAATCTGCTTTTGTAAACGAACACTTTGTCTGCTAATTTATCGGAAGTTGACTACAATTCCTTTAAATTGAATATATCAGCGATAAAGCATATTAAGCTCCTCTTCCTTAAAGAGTACTAAACGTGTACGTGTTGTTCAAGATAAAATGACTACAAAAGCAGTTTCGCCCTAATCTTAGGTTGGCGCTGAAATATTTGATATATGTATATGTAGGGTTCAAAGCAAGGGGCAAGACAGCTCTTCATCGCAAGTAGTTTCAGAGTTGCTTTTGAGGTACCTCGAGTAACTCTCGTTGCTCAGCAAGCGAGCACTGTCATTATTTGCTCTCTGTTTTTGCACAGCAGCTGTCAAACAAACCGACGCTAGTACATTAGCTCTCGAGTGTGCACAATTGGAAACTAGCCATTTTAAATGTTTTAGGAAAACAAACTACATTCACTTAAAATACATATCTGATATGCTCGTACAATTTTATACCGTATATACCACTCTTCGTGTAAGGCATTTCCTTTTTCGATACGAAGTTATTTTTATGTCTCCAATTAAGTCAAACTTTATATAAACCCATCAGTTTTGGCTGATCTGCAATTTTCTTATGCAGCATCATTCCACCAGACTGCCAGACTAAGAACAAGTCTAGACAAAATAGTCAAAAGGTCGAAAGTAACATATGTAAACAATGACCTCTAGCGTATTTTTCTGGGATCTGCTTGCTCTCACAACCAAAATAGCACAAGAAACAGGTAGAGGCAGTTATTACCTTCCCATCGGTAGTGGATACAGATGTTAGCAATCTGGCATTTCCAAGAAATTTTCGTTTTAAGTCATTATTTACAATTGTTCCTTTCGACCTTTTGACGATTTTGTCTAGAAGTGTTTTGGAACAAGGGCAGGAGAAGACACAAACGAGCCCAGCCCTCTGCACTCCGACACAGAATCGATGTTTAGCAAATTACGAATCTACACATATCGCTATCATGACTCATCATTGTACTTCAAATAGGACTTACCGTTGTGCCATCTTCTATTGCCATTCAGACAGTCCACAATGTTTTCAAAAAAATTGGAAGTCTAGTTGGAAGTCAAACTTTTCGAAACCCTGGCAACCGATAAGAACCGATGAATATTGATTTAATTTCAAGCTATATTGAGTTACTCGCGAGTTACTCGCGAGCTACTTGGTGCATCAAAGCAATTCAGAGTAGAGCTGTCTCACCCCTAGGTTCAAAGCTAAAATTCTCACCGATCTTTGGTGAGTTTTAGCTCTAAGATGATTGCTTAGTAACTGAATACAACCCGAGATTTCTGACACTTATCGCAGTATTCGCTGTAAAAATTAGAAATTGAAAGGAACATTTTCTAATAAAGTACAGTGTTGGACAGAACTCATGCAGCTAACCATAAAATTCTATAGTAAAAAGTTATGAAAAATTAACAAAAAGAAAATGGCATGCAGGTGATCAAAATTGTTCAAATTTTTTGTGTCGGATAAAAGGGAATTTGGTTCACAAACAGCAATAATATTATCGAATGCACAAAACAAGAATTTAATCTCTTTGATAAAACAAAAGCAACTTCCTAAATTGTCCGCCAGATTGTCCTGGGCTTTCAATATTTCGTTGCAAATCCTTTATTGACGATTATAGGTTGGCACCTTTGAGGCTGGAGTGGATCAGGTTGTCAATAATGCTTTGTGGGATCTCTGCCTAAGCTTTTTGGATTTGCTTAAACAGTTGATACTTATTGCGAACATTTTCGTGGTTGATTGTTCGATTTGTGATCACCCAACGGTTCCTGAATGGATTGAGATCCGGAGACTGCGGTGGGCAGTCCATGACTATTACATTGTTACCTTTAAATCACTGGTTGACGACTCTGGTGGTGTGTTGAGGGTCGTTGTCTTGTTGAAATATCCATTTTATTGGCATATTCCACTCTGTATACGGTAGAATGACATCTTTGAGTATGCCATTGTACATGAAACGATACATGATACGATCAATTCGATGAATCAGACCCAGAACGTTCGCAGAAAAACTTCCCCAGACCATCACCTTTCCTTCGCCATGCTTTCCAATCTTCTGGCAGTATCGTGAATCTAACCGTTTTCGGATTGGTCGCCGTACACGACACATTCCGTCGCTTCCAAGAATGTTGTGGAAGTTCATCACTGAACAGTACCGATCGCCATTTTGGCACATCCCAGGTTACGTGATATCGAGTAAACAGGAGCCGTTTCTTTTGGGTTTTCATCGATATCAGAGGCTTTTTCATCGGATGCTGTGAAAATAATCCGCCGTCAACGTCACGTTGCCCGATTGTCCAGCCACTCTACACAGATAAAAAGAAACACTGAATAATCTGCGTAATCTACTGTACATGAAGGGAATGCTAGATGTGGCAGAAAATAATGGGATAATTCATGTAAATTTAAGCCAGATAACGCATAAATTTAGCCTGTTGTATGAAAGATTGCAAGCAATATCGTTGTTTACGCTCCTTTGGCTTCGAATTACACGAGGAAAAATTTTACACGCTTGTTAAAATTAATTATTTTTTTCTGTGTATTTTTGAGACTGTCAAAAGAATGAAGGATGTCTTACTGTTCAAAATGATGATATGAAATCCAGGTGTTACGATCCAGTTACGATTCGGAAGCTAAATGAATATTTGAGGCGCTTGGGAATCCATTACCAAACCAAACCAAACCAAACTTCAAGCACCACACAACGGTCATAACTGGTTGCAGCGACTTGATTGGGACTTAATGGAGTACTGACTGTATTGCTGTATTGCTTCGACATCATGTTGACAACTGAATAGAAAATGGCAAAAATAAAATAGAGTCAACATTCCGCATAAACCCACAAAATGAGGAATGTTCAAGTTTTTTGAATGCACGATTTAAAAAAAAACTACGTCATATTTGATTCGACCAAGTTTTGACCGTTCCACCCTTTAGCATCAAGACTCCAACAGCTGACATAGACCGACGTAATGTATCAAAATCAATACTCTGGAAGGATGACTTGGACGCTTGTTTGGCTTGTCTCTCGTCAAGAACAAAGGATCGGATTGATCTGCCGCTGAATCAAGAAACCGTGGACGGAGGACAAAAACCGATACGTAATGTATCACATGGCTCGGCTCACGTGAAAGTTTGGCCTGCATAGCGATGCAGTTTTCACCATCGCTAAGCAAGTGAATCTTCGTGTGAAAATTCTTGATATTTCTTTCATCCACAATTTTCAATTACTTGATGCAATTATATCAGCATTTTCGAGTTCAGTTATCTTTATTCGGTCATTTCAAACAAATCTAGACGAAGTCTCCTCCATTTTTATCGATGACATAACTCAGCTTTATCATTTGGCCGAAACTTCTTGTTTTTCATGAGCCATCATTGGGTCCGATTTGACGTTTGCCATTGCGTTCCATCCTGTTGTAGGACAAGGTATTGATTCTCAGAAAAGTTGGTCTTTATCCAAGGAAGCACTTGGTCCTTCAAAATACTGATATACAATTCGGTACTGATTTCAACACCACACAGGAAAAAATGTCGAATTTTAACAGGCGCGTGAAAGTTTTAGGTGTACAATGGGAAATTTTTCTCAGATATTATTTACTGCCTAATTATTCATAAGAGCAGAGAATTGAGCAAGGCAGAACAACAAAAACCAACCACGATATCACCAGTTTGACAGCTGTGGCCATTTGACCGAATACTGGTTTTCATGGCAGCCAATAGGTTTTATTAAGGTTATCAACTGGTCACAACATGCACTAGAACATTTTCAAAATCTTGATATACTTATAAAGGTTTTATTGACTTTTTTCACAACCGTCTTTAAAGTGGGCCAATTTGTACAAATTTCGGCCATGAGGAAGTATAGAAGAGGTATTGGTCGACAAAACAGTTTTGAATGTAGTGCTATCAACAAAGTCGGGAAGAGTGCTAAATGGCTGGAATAAATCATAAATTATTACAAGGAATTAGTTACACAAATTAACCTTAAAATTAAAGTTCAAACACTTTCACATTTTTTCCTGCCGCACCCTGTATTTCGTAGAATCACTGATTCTGAATGCTGTCTACCGTTATGGAATGTTGGTAAAAACCATCTACATGAAATATCGGTTCTGCTTGTTGTAGAGAACCAAAACATCGAAACAGTGTCCCAAAATAAAGGTTTCAAGCCAATGCTGTTTTGATATACCTGAAGGCCAAGCATATTGTATGTCAAAACTGAGGAGGAATAGGACATTTCAGCAATCCCTTGATGTAACTGCCCACAAATACGTACATCCTGATGTTCGTGGGATGATTTGAGCGACAAGCCATCAACAGTACTGTTAGATCCTTACAGTAAAAGTAGGTTGCATATCAAAAATTCGGTCTGACGATCCTGGTCAAGGAATTGAGTTACCCGACCCAACTCGACTGCCAAAACGATTGCTCTTCTTGACTCAGATTTGAGTTCATTTTGACATAATTTCGCTCAACTGCCAGAGCTGGTTGAAGCAACTTGATTTTGACTTAATTGAGTCGTACTGAAGTTACTTTGACTGGTTTGCAACAAGTGTGCTACTAGGGTACTAATACTGAAGTAAATCTGGTTGGGATCGGCAATTCGACAAATCAACAACTCGGTCTTGAACCAGGCGAAATGATTACCATTCACGTTAACAACGTTTATCAATATAGTTTGCTGAATCAATATCAAAGGATCTAAGGATCCAATTAACAAACCTTTATAAAACCTGCTAGGGTTCTGTTAGAAATCAGAACAAACATTCACGCATCAACGCTCTTCAACATAGCAGCGGCCATTCCAGAGTGTGGGCAATAATGACAGCGGCAACGTGGAAAACTCGACTTTTATCCATAATTTGCGAGTATTTCTGTTTTAATCATTGATTCAATGATCAATCGAATTGAGATAACATCTAATGACTTTGTTTTAATTTGTTATAAGAACGGACTAAACGCGTTGTCGCTGTCATTGTAACCAGGCCTAACCCCATATTCAAACTCAATTATCTCACATTAAAGTGCAATACAGAATGACACGACAGATGCAATACATTTTTACATGATCAATATAAAATTAAAATAAAACTGCCATGTTTATAAGCTCCCGACTCAACTAACTGAACGACTTCAACTCTCGCTCAATTTTCCAAAATGACCAATCCATTCCCTTCATAGACTTTTCATGATTTTCATCTAAAAAAATCCTTCGTCACTATAAATTGATCCCTTTGAAAAGTTGAGCGAGAGATGATTCATCACCTAACCTAACCACCCCCTTCCCGCAAACTCTAGCCTGTAAGATGCAATGCAATGTGGCGAGATGACAAAGGTAAAAAAAAAACAAAAATAATACACGCATGCTATTTATAATTATAAAAGTAGCATCCTGACCGGCTACGCCCCGAAATCTCCTTTCGAATCAAATTGGTGCAATAAACTCTGGGCACAACAACGAAATGTGCAATCGGTAATTGTAACTTACCAAAACAACGCTAACCATGCAACACAACATAATTTTCTTCCGCGGACACGTTCAACAAACAGCTGAATATTTTTTATTGATTAGAAATAAGTACTGTAATAAAGGAGAATCAAATACAAATAAATAATTGAAGAAGAAAAAATAACAAGCTGTTTTCATTTGTTCGACCGTCCCTGTAGGATCCGTCCATGTTTAAATAAACAAAACGTGGCGAGGGCCGCCACTGATAAGGCATGATTCGATGAAAATCGTGCCCCTTCACACGGATTGCGAATTATCATCGTGATTAAGCAGTTACCAAACTCTACACAGGATCAGTCGGCAATTCAGGCGTAACTTTCGAAAAGAAGCCATTCGTAGTGAAAAGTCATTAGTCGATTTCAAGTTAATAGCAATTGACGCGGGTTAAGAGGTCCTTTTGAAAAGTTGACCGGAATTGACCACAACTGATCAACAACAACAACACCGCTGATAGCACCAACAGGGGCGACAAGGAGTATAGGAAGACGTAAACGGTGTCAGGAGTAATATGTAGCACAGATTAGGCATTATCAGTGGGTGCAAATAATATTCAAAAATGTGTAGCCAGTCAACAGCTTTGTTCGCTTTCGAACGGTAATATCTCCGGAAGGACTTGTTGGAATTTCAGCGAACGAAAGGTAAGAGGATACTTGGATGTGAATCTAATGAATAAACTTTAAGTTTAAAAAACAACCAGTGCAAAAGGAATTTTTGTAAAGAATCGTTCTTTAAAAAAAAACAAAAATCTCTAAGAAAGAAAATACAGGGAATTAAATGTTACGTCCGTTTAAATAACAAAAGAAAAATTTGCAATCAGAAAACAAGTTAACAGTGAAAAAGAATGATCAATTATTCATCCGTAATATTTGGGAAAAATGCTTGAAGTGTTCGTCAACAGCATATCGACATTAAAGGGTGTTCCAATCAAAATTTGATCAAACAGTTATGTGTGTGAGTCGATCAAAGTTTTTATCAATGAGTCAAATTCTTTTTCTTTTTCAAGTTCAGTTAATACAGAATACAGGAGAATAATCAGCAAAGCTTCTTTTTACCAAATGCGAATTGCCGGGTCTTTCGTTCAACACCTGCCATAAGATTTTATACAGTCTCCTTATCCACTTTATTCGCCGCAGAAAGCCAATTTGCCTTGAGCTTTTTCTCGCTCATAACAGCTTTTTGAGGCTTCTTAAGGCTCCGCTTGACGATGACCCAATATTGTTCGATTGGGCGGAGATCTGGCGTGTTGGGAGGCTTCTTGTCCTTGGGCACCACTTGAACGTTGTTGGCAGAATACCACTTCATGGCCTTATTTCCGTCATGACAAGATGTCAAATCCGGCCAAAATAGAACGAAACAATTGTGTCGCTTCAGGAAAGGCAGTAGACGTTTTTGTAGGCACTCGCTCAGATAAACTTCCTGGTTGACGGTTCCGGTCGCAATGTAAACGTCGTCACAGGTACAGATGGCCTGCCACACCAGACATTTCTTTGCGAACGTTGACAGTTTAATGAGCTTTAAAATATCTGCCACCTTTCCCCATCCGGTTGCCGTGTAAAATTCCTGTCCAGGAAGCTGTTCAAAGTCTGCCGTAGGGTTTATCGTCCTGTACCACGTAATCGAACATCGTTAGCATCGTCGTGTACAACTTTCACGATCGTGCGTTGGCCGACGTGTATTGTTTATCGTCGCGATTTGGAGTTACCACTTTCTTGTAAGTCGACAGCCCAGCTCGTTTTTTAGCTCTATCCACGGTTGAAGGCGCCACTCCCAGCTTCTTTGAGATATCTTGGACGGACAGGTTGGGGTTCCGCTCAAAACAGCGGGCAACCCTTTTTGTCGCCGCTGTGGCCTCATGCTTTTGATTTCCCCCGATCCAGCTTTCCTGGCTGTCGATAAACGTTCACCGAGCACTTTAAATACGTTGGTAACAGTTGATTTAGCCACATTATAAAATTTCGCCACCTAGAGGTGAAAGTTGTTTGGATTTTGTTGCGTTGCTTCTCTTGCTTCGACGACATTTTGATAACTGAAGTACCAATCTCAAAATCAAAATAGCGGCATGATCTTCAAAATGAGGTGTGCAAAATTTTTTAATGCACGATGAAAGGAAATGCATCAAGTTTAAGTCGACCAAATTTCGATCGAAACACCCTTTACATGACATCATTTCATGTTAAGAAATCACAAATATTTTTACAGTGTTATTGAAATCAAATCGATTTCATGTAAATTTCGGCAGCGAACGAGAATTAAATCAGTCAAGGGATAAGACCTTGTCTTGTTAATCAAACTGTTTGCTAACTATCGTCAGCTAAATATTTGATTTATGTTGCATATTTGTGGGAAACAGTAACTCAATTAACAACAACTACAACAAAATCTCACTAAGCAACTGCCTATCAAGTCATTAAAGCCATAAATTTTGATGTTCAATTATTTTTAGTCGGTATCGCTTGTTGTTATGTAGACTTTCCTATTGTACGAAAATAGGTGTCTGCACTGTCTACACTGAAAATTAAATTTGGTTCCTATTATCCTATTGGTTCCTATTGATCTCAATCCAATCGAGAATATGTTGAGCCTACTTTTCCGAAAAGTTTTTAAACATGTTTGACACCCTTCTTCAACTCCGTCAGTTGAACGACCTACTGGTGCGTACACACTCAGTTTTTTTACAGAAATCTGTAAAGTTTCACCAAATTCTCAACACCTGATCGTTCGGTAATCAGATTTTACGGATTACGGTGAAATTTTAAAGATTTAACAGAGTACCTGTAAAAAAATTACCGGATTTCGGTAAAATTTAACCGAAATCCGTAAAATTGGATTACCGAACGTTCAGCTGTTGAGAATTCGGTAAAACTTTACAGATTTCTGTAAAAAAAACTAAGTGTGTACGCACCAGAAGGTCGTTTAACTGACGGATTTGAAGAAGGGTGTCAAACATGTTTGAAAACTTTTCGGAAAAGTAACCCAAAATATTCTCGATTGGATTGAGACCTAGGCTACATGCTGGTCATTCGAGAACAGGGATGTTACTATTCGCAAGAAACGATTTCGTGTTACGTGCAGAATGGCAAGTGGCGTTATCCTGCTGAAATTTCATGCTGTCATTCATAATATTTTCAGCGAGTGGGATCAAATCTTCGTCCAAGGGCTGCATATACTTTTCAAAATTCATTCTGGTCAAAATGAAACATACTGGTGTTCTTCCAGCAAGACTGACCAGATCAAAGTGCCAAGTCCATCCAAATTGAATTGCATTTCATCGCTGAACACCACATTTTCCCACTTTTTTTTCTCTTTTTGATATTTTCCTGCAAATTCCAATCTTGCTTTTTCATGTCGAGGCAATAAGCGAGGAACGGGCATACTTCCCAAGTAACACACAAAACATCTTTTAAGATTGATTTAAAATTGTTTGTATTATAAATGCATTATAAACGTATTGTAAAACATGTCAAGTCTGGAGCGGTTTGTAACTCTCGAATTCGATATCACTCTGACAAACGATCGAGCTAAAAATACTTTTTCCACTGCTTCAAGTGCTTACTACTTCATTATTGTTCTTAAAAACATGTTTCCATACATTTATAATACACAAACATGACAAGATTTTATGGGCAGTTCTATATGCTGTTGAAATTACATTACATCAACCTTGTTTTGCAAAACGTGTTCTTTTTACTCCTTACGATGAACATTGTGGTTTCACTGCCAACGAAAAGCATATCATACATACTCAGAGTTCACTTTTCAACAATCTGAGTTGGCTTAGCAAAGAAGCTACAAACCTATCACGCCAAGGACAAGTGTTCAAATCCCACGCTTGGCGATATTATATTTTTGTATGAAGCTAATTTTTTTCCATTTTATGTTTTATATGGCTTCATTTTTTGCGCTTTTTGCGTCATATTAAAGTATGAAATAAAGTATTATACACCTGAATTTATAACCTATTTTTGTCATTTAACAGTAATCTAAACTTGTTTAATACAAGCTGTGTTGCTTGGGTTTTTACCAAATTTGGTATTATTATCACTGCTTAAAATTTGCTGCATTTGACGTTTAGACACTGGAAGATTCAATTCCTTCCTGATATCACCCGGTGAAAGCCTACGACCCATTGCCAATTGCTAAATTTCACTTTTTCCACGTTCTGAAACCGATGCAGGACGCTCTTTTCTCTTGATGGTTGCATATATCTCACCAAATTTCACGAAATTATGTACTACCGTTTTGCTCCTTCCTATCCAGCTTGCGATCATGGATTGTTAGTCCATTTTCACGATGGGCCTGAATTTCTCCGTGCTCAATTTCTGAACGAGTGGTCAATTTCCTGGTTTGGCATTTCCTGAAAACCACATAAAAATTATGATAATCCAAATTTCCCGTCATAATATAGATTGAATTTATGAGTGTGGTATAATAGCAATGGCAATATTTGTTTTGAAAACTTACGAGGCCAGCGAACGCAAAAGCAATCAGCTTGTCTTTATAATGATTAATTTCTAAGCAGATAAAAACAGTTGATATACCGCCTTTAAAGACAAGCCATCGCCGAAACTGTGTAGTAAACGATCGATGACATTAAATTCGGTTTAATATCATTCGTTTGTCCTTATTTATATTTCGTTCAGTGTACTTAAGATTAATTATTTTTAAGAGTGTGGCTCTATGCTAAAACCTGTGAATCTGTACTGTAGGACACTTATTGAAGAGTTTGCTGAACAATTACAACAAAAAAACGAAAAACACAACAAGCATTCTTATCTATTATATATGATCTTCATTTGGTTGATCCTAAAATGCAAGAAATGTTGTAAAGTGTTATGTTCATTTCATACATCGTACAAAAGGGCGTGTTGATCGTATTTCACCAGATGATAAGCAATATGAATATTTCGTACTATTCCCGAGACAATTGTTCTACGTACAAAATTCATATTTACGAAACAAGCGAAAGCAAATTGTCGGAAAAATAAGTTCAGTGTATAACCTTTTGTAAAAACTAGAGATCCAATTAACACAACTACTATTACAGAGAAGGTTGTTTGTATAATTAAAACAGACGTTCATGTGTTTCGATGAGTTTGTTTTTTTTTAGTTTTATTTTTATGTATTTGTTAAGTTATAACGAAAACATTCGTAAAAATTCAGAATATGGATTAAAATCTCCGACGTTTTTCTTCTATTGGAATTTGTTGTGTAGCTTTCGTCCATCCGTACAATTCGTATAAGGATTGTACTCGAAATAAATGCAACAGATAAAAATGATCACCAAAAATCGTTTTAAGTAGGATATTTTTAAAATTTTCAGGGAATAAATTAACACATATTAACTGTGTTTTTGCAAAATTGGTTTACTCAACCTCCTCTCTTAGGCTAAATACCTATACATTGGGCTTACCGCTGCCGATCCTGTGCAACTCTTGTGCCATCTTTCTTATACCATTTCATCCACTCTTTCATCAAAACCGTGTCCTTTTTGAAGACTTTTCCTGTTTCCCGGAACTTGTCTTTCATAATCACCCAGAGTTTTTCTATTGCGCGAAGATCTGGTGAGCTCGGCGGAATTGTCTCCTTCAACACAAAAACAACATCTCTAGCTTCGTACCACTCCATTGCCAGTTTCGCGTAATGGCACGATGCCAGATCCGGCCAAAACAGAGTGTCACCTTCGTGGGACCAGAGGTGTTCTGCCTCTTCAGGAGGCATTCTTCTTTGTATATTCGCCCGTTGATAAGGCCAGTTGTTATGTACAGCTTGCTGAATTTGACGCACCCACAGAACGCCTGCCACACCAAGTCTTTCTTGACAAATTTGTCGACCTTCTCCTTCCAGAACTTCTACGGAACATCAAGGCAGGACTTGCCAAAGAAAAACTCCAGGCCAGGGATCTGTCTGGCGTCCACTTTCATGTACGTCTCAACGTCCATTAAAGGGCGATACGGTCAAAATTTGGTCAATATCAACTTGACGTATTTCTTTCAATTTTGCATTTAAAAAACCTGAACACCCCTCATTTTGAAGGTGTGTGTGTGTAGAATGTTGCTCCAATGTTGATTTTGGAATTCACTCTTCAGTTATCAAAATGCCGTCCAAGCAAGAAGAGCAGCGTATCAAAATTTTGCTCGCGCATCGCGAAAATCCGAGCTACTCGCACGCAAAGTTGGCAAAATCGCTAAAAGTTGCCAAATCAACCGTTACAAATGTAATTAAAGTGTTTGGGGAACGTTTGTCGACAGCCAGGAAGTCTGGATCGGGGGAAAATCGAAAACCGGAAGCCGCTGAGACGACAAAGAGAGTTGCCGGTAGTTTCAAGCGAAACCCTAACCTATCTCTCCGAGATGCCGCAAATAAGCTGGGTGTATCGTCTACAACCGTGCATCGAGCCAAAAACGAGCCGGACTATCGACTTACAAGAAGGTAGTGACTCCAAATCGCGATGATAAACAAAATATGACGGCCAAGCGCGATCCCGGAGGCTGTACACGACGATGCTGACGAAGTTTGACTGCGTGGTAATGGACGACGAAACCTACGTCAAAGCCGACTACAAGAAGCTTCCGGGACAGGAGTTTTATACGGCAAAGGAAGGGAAAGGTAGCAGATATTTTCAAGCACACGAAACTGTCAAAGTTCGCAAAGAAATATCTGGTTTGGCAAGCCATCTTTACCTGTGGCTTGAAAAGCAGCATTTTCATAGCTTCCGGGACTGTCAACCAAGAAATTTACGTGAAAGAGTGTTTGAATAAACGTCTGCTGCCTTTCCTGAAGAAACACGGTTGTTCCGTACTGTTTTGGCCGGATTTGGCATCTTGCCATTACGGTAAAAAGGCCATGGAGTGGTACGCCGCCAACAACGTGCAGGTGGTTCCCAAGGACAAGAACCCTCCCAACACGCCAGAGCTCCGCCCAATTGAGAAATACTGGGCTATTGTCAAGCGGAACCTAAAGAAGACCAAAAAAACTGCTAAGGACGAGCAGCAGTTCAAGGCAAACTGGCTTTCTGCGGCGAAGAAGGTGGACAAGGTGGCTGTACAAAATCTGATGGCAGGGGTCAAGCGTAAGGCCCGGCAATTCGGATTTGGAAAAGCGGAAGCCTAACTGAATATTTTTCCTGAATTTTATACTAATTGAACTTGAAAAAGAAATTTAATTTGATTTTTTAAATAAACGATTTCACCGATTTACACACGTTTTCCCTTGACCAAATTTTGACCGTATCACCCTTTACGGTGCATTTTGGCTGCACCAACCGCTCGCAGTACAGCTTCTTGATGCGGAATTTGACGAAAACCGTATTCCGTTTATCGGTTGGGTTCGGTGCCTTCCTTACCTTGAAGACACGAAGTCTGTCCCGCTTCATTGTCCGTTGGGCGAACCAGACGGAAGAATTGACCTAACTGTTTCGTGATCCACCTGTGGGACTAGTCTGGATTTTCCACGACAACGCCCATGATTGTTTGTCGAAGCACTTCTTGCTTTGGAGCCATCTCGATAATCACTTGACAGATAGGAACGAAATTTTTCAGTAAACTCAAAACAAGATTTACTAGACGAATAAAGTGTTGAATTTTTTTCGAGTGCAATCTATAAAGCAAAAAAAATATGCAGGGAAATCCTTTCTTAACCATACAAATCAGAACAAAGCCGGGAGAGGGGGGGATCTTTGGGTGGACCATGGCTGCGCTTTGCCAGCCTCGCAGTCTGCGAAAGGTCCGCAAGTCACCTTCTACTTGATCGATCCACCTTGCTCGTTACCGGTTGTCGGTTCGTTTTCGAGAAACATTTTAACAGGGTTGTCGTCCGATATTCTTACGACATGCCTAGCCAATCGTAGTCAAACCATTCTAGCGATGTGTACGATTCTGGAGGTTCTTCCAGCAACTGATGCAATTCATGGTTCATTCGCCTCTTCCACGTTCCGTCTTTCATCTCCACTCCATCGTAGATCGTACGCAGCAACTTCCGTTCAGAGACATCAAGGGCGCGTTGGTCCTCCACTAGCTGTGTCAATGTTTCGTGGCCGTAGATAACTTCTGATCTAATTGATGTCTTGTAGATGGGCAACTTTGTAGTTCGGCAAATTTTCTTCGATCTTTGCGTCCTTCGGATTCCAAAGTAGGCTCGATTGCCAGCCATAATACGCCTTTGTATCTCTCTGTCGGTGTCATTATCGGCGGTCACCAATGAGCCCGGATACACGCATTCGTCTACTACCTCGATTTCAGCATTGACGATCTGAACTCGTGGTAGGAGGCTAATATTATTATATCTTGAGTTTCTTCCCTTCACAAGCCCAATCCTACCAGGTTCAGCCTATAGTCTGATGTATGTTTCCGCCATCGTCTCAAAGTTACGTGCTACAATATCAACGTCGTCGGTGAAGCCAAATAGTTGGACTTCCTGAAGATCGTACCACTCGTGTCTTTTCCAGCTCTTCGAATCACGCCCTCCAATGCAATGTTAAACAACAAACACGACAATCCATCACCTTGCCGTAACCCTCTCCGAAATTCAAAGGGACTCGAGAGTGCCCCTGATACGCGGACGATACACATCACTCGATCCATCGTTGCTTTCACCAACCGCGTCAGTTTTTCCGGAAATTCATATTCGTGCATAATCTGCCATGGCTGGTCTTGATCGATTTTATCATAAGCTGATTTGAAATCGATGAAAAGATTTGTGTGGGCACGTTATATTCATGATTTTTCTGCAGCACTTGCCGAATCGCGAAAATCTGGTCCGTAGTAGCACAGGAACCCTTGAATCCCGCTTGTTATTAACTAACAAACTCCTTTGCAATTGGTCATAGGCGGCGGCATAAAATGTAAGAGCGCATCTTGTAGGCGGCGCTCAGTAGCGTGATTGAACGATAATTGCAGCAACCTTGACGCCTTTTTATAGAAAGGATACTCTATTCCTTCCATCCAATCCGTCGGTAAAAAATCCTCCACTCAAATCTTGGTAATTACCGAGTGCAGCGCCCTGACCACCACCGCATTTTAATAACTCTCTTGGGAGTTGGTCAACTTCAGCAGCTTTGTTGTTTTTAACCGAACAATTTCCTCCTCAACTTTCTGGATGGTTCAGGTTGGGATCCTGTCTTCTTCTGCGCTTGTTCATAGATTTATTGCCGTGCCAGTTTTGTTTGTTGTAATATTGCCATTCAGGTGCTCGACGAAGTAATGCTTCCAACCCTAACACTCTTCTGTGAGAATGTTGCCTTCCAGGTCTATGCTCATATCGGCTTGTGGTACGTAGACTTTGCGCGAGCTGTTCAACTTCTCGTAGAATTTGCGTGTGTCATTAGCGCGGTACAGGGCTTCCATTGCTTCGCTGCTCGCTTGCCTGTTCCATGGCTGTCAGCTCCTCCTGTAGCACTACGTTGTCGAATTTGTGGATAGCGCACGGGTACTTCCAACAATGTTGATCTTCCAATTCCATGTTCCAAGTTTCCAGTCGTTTGTCCGTTTTCGTAGCATTGGTTCAACAGATTACCACGTTTTAGGACGCTCACAATTTTAGTTTTTTCTTATACACAACCCTATATGCTGCCGCAGGATGTTATCCAATATAAAAATTCAATGGAATGAATTTTCATTAAATCCGACGTTTTTTAAACCATCTTAAATATGCTTAAACCCCTGCCTGATGGATGTTGGGATGTTATTCTGCTCTTTCGTGACCTTGGCAATCAGATCCTCTTTCGTTTTGACAACGGAATTATCGAAAAATTTAGATCTTCCTTTTCTTAAATAAAATAGGGTATGTGTCCCTTGACTCAGCCTATTATGCAACCATCGATTACATTTTTGTTTATAACTCTTAAAGTTTCCAAGCTGAAGGTGAGATTAAACTAGTTTTACACTTGCTAAGATAAGTTTGATAAGACATTTGGTAGTATGTATCACGAAAAGTTACACAACTCTTTTTATAAAGTCAGAAACTTTCAAGGGATATGGATTTAATGTCGGTCTACAGGCACCAAATTGGGTCTATTCATGGATGCAACTTCGTCCCATTCGATGAATTTATTACTAAATGCAGTCTTTGTATGGTTTTTTCTTCTTACTCTATGAATTAAGGCATTGCCAGCTGTATTCGCTTTATTTTACACAACATTTCACAAAACAAACTAAAGTAAAAATGCTTTAAAACACATAAGTGATGTTCATATATGATATACTAGTCATTCAATAATGAAAACATTATAAATCACTATACAACGACTTAGTTTCTTCGGTTTGTGTTTAAATAAGCCATTTGAATATAAACAACCGCAAACACATGCATTTCCACTTTAAATTTTACCAATAACAACCTTTTTACTACGTTATTGATACAACAGGCCATAATTGGGAACATACAAAAAATATGTCCCCAACATTGGGTCTACGATTTTCTTGTGAAATCATTGTTATTTTAGGTAAGTGAACAGTAACGTGTAACTAATTTCTGCGCATCCAGACTGCATTACTTGCTTTATCGATTCAATCAAGCCAAATTTAGATCACTTGAAGATCGTGTAGATCATCTGTTAAGCATAACCAGTGAAATCATGATGCCCCAAAAGTTCAAGAAATCGAAAACTACGCGGAAGTGAAAAACTATAAGTTGATTAATATTGTCTCAATTGCTTCGGATAACATCGGTCATTCTAAAAGCAACATGATTTTGTTGTTTATTGCTATATTAATTACACATTTGGTACATAGGCCGAATGAAGGAGCTAGGCTAACATTACATCCCCTTACCCTATATCGATCGCATTTTGGGCAGTCTTCGGAACAACGTTTATCTCTAGCCGGTCCACATCCTTCATGGATCTCTTGGCATACTGGGCTGAGGTCAGGCCGACCCACACAACCTCCCCGTTCACATTCCCTTCTTGCTGCCTTCAACAGAAAGGCCTTTTTCGGGAATTTGATGTGGGTGCTATATTTGACGTCAACTCTTACCTCCTTGGTGGAGGACGCAAAGTACACGGTTCCCTGCCTGTCTCATCATCCATTATGACCACGACCAACACCTTCAGTCTTTACTTCCGGTTGATTACTTGTTGCTCAAACACGACCGGCCTCAAATGACGCTTCCACATAAAAATGTCCATCTTGACCATATACTCCTTCCCCGTTCAGCCGGATCCCCTAACCTCTAGGCCCAAGGCGCAGAACGATAAGGCTACATATTCCTTGATCTTCCTTTCGAGCTTCTGCCGCAATTAACGATCGCGCAGAGCTGTCGAGTGACCAGAACCAGGATACCGTTCGACGCTCTCGACTTTCTCCAAAAGAAAGAGGATGTTGTAAATTCTGGATAGGCTATATCTAGCGGGCACACGAGCCTTCACTTTTTCCATGGTGGAGCTGGCAGCACGAACAAACCCTAGAGCGTACTTGCTTGACTGTTTTCGCCATGGCGATGCACCTCCGGGTTGCTACGATTGGTGATGCAGGTGAATATACTAAATTTGTCTAAAATTTGTCAATTGCTTTTGTTCCATCCCAAGATCTGACAATAGAGTAATGCACGTTCGTGTACGAGCTTTATTACTGCCAAAAAGTACCGGTCTACTTAGTCTACCATAAGGTCGTATCTTGTACACAACACCACCGATTTTGCCTTTAGTTAACGAAAATTAACAACGTCTCATGGAAACATTCTTTTTTCATTGCAATGCATTGAATACAATGTTGTTGGCTCAAAAAGCATTTTACCATTGACATGTGAAGAATTTGAATATAATCTTGTAGTCTTCTAATTATAAGTAATTGCATTCAATCATTCAATTGTTTTGGAGTCAATGTACATAGATTCCTGAGCAAACAAGCAAATCAAACATGCTTTTGTTGATGCGAGTGGGACCCAACGCGTTAATCGATCATTAAATTTGTTAGCCAGTTAGATGATGAGAAATTGAAGTGCGATTTTGTAGCAACCTAAACTATTTCACCATGGCTTCCCACGGAAGGAAACCGCACCTCTACATACAATACAACACACGTTACCGTCCATTCCGATAAATCGGATGAAAATCAACATATTCCCACGCATGTAATTCCCCTCATTGTAAATCATAACAGTAAAAGTTAGTACAATGTCACTTTTCATTAGTACCGATTGAATAGCATCGGTCAAATTTTCCCATTCACCGGTCCTGGAATCAGATCAGGAAGCGGCGTTGAAATGCTCTATTGTATGTTAAAATCATACATCATCGCGGCGAGACATGCGAACAATAATGATCACGCAGCTTTCACCGCTCCCGATTATCAAACACGGGAATGCGGGAACGGGGTAATAACAAAGATGATAACGCGTGCCGTAAACAAGATAGCGTCTCTTCGTACGGCTAGAATAGAAAGCATGGGAAAAGATGCGCAAATCAGCGACATTGATAATGGGTGGGAACGTTGCTGGACTACTCGTCAGTACTAAGTAGCACTTTTTGTGCGTCAAAAGCTACGTCAGAATTTCGTTCCGATAGTAGAAAATTAGTTAGTTCTGGGAATGTATCATCTCAAAATCAGATTTCAACTCTAATGAATGCAACGGAAACATTCCGTTGGGATAACGAGTTGATTTTCGACGGACAAGGGCAAATTGGCGAGATGAATTGCTACCTCGATGTTTGTCTGGGACTTTTATTGCGGTTCACAGTCTGAAATGTGTGGTTAATAAACGTACTGTTTAGCTCTAGGTTGGTGAATCGTGTTCTTTTTATTTAAGACCTCTGAATGCAAATCAAGAGTATGCGCACAACTTTTTCATTCGACCTGAACTACACAAAAAACCATGTTCGTTAGTTTTCCTATAGTCTCCTGAATTGGCTACCATATGATTTATTACTAGTATTTTTTCTGTAATAACCCCAAGGCTTTTTTTTTGTTGGGGCGTAGAACCACTGCGTCCACTGAATTCACTTTTGTGGTATGCATACCCCTGTTTGCTATTACTATTCGCATCTTGAAGCTTGATCGCTATTAGCCAAGTGAACAGCCTTAGACGCGTCTTCCAGTCAGGCAAAATCGAGTTTATAGAACTCACCACCTTTCCAGGATTCGCATTCCAAATTTCTTCAGGTTGCATATAGCAACTGTACAGAAATTTAAGTCTGCTCTTGTAAAAAGCATCACAACTGCAAAGCAGATGTTCCGAGGTTTCACGTTCCATGTTACAGATATCATTCTGAACCTGGCCAATGTTTTTGAAATGATATCTACTCGGGCAATGTCCGGTAACTAAGCCCGTATAGGTACAAATGATTCTCTTATTGTGCTCCAAAAGCATTTTACTGATTGTAACATTTGGGGATATCAGAAATCGGTCAAATCTTGTCCACGTGATATATGGATAGCCCCTAAGGGATATCATGGTTTTCCACAGGTTTCATCCAGTCTCCATTCATTTACATCATTGGCCCGTTTTGAAAGCTTTGTGAAATGTCCAGGTGACCGACTTTATCACCAGATTTGAAAGTTTTCAACCGTTTGGGTCTAAGCATAGCTCTTTTCCGCTTCTAATTACATGTATTCGTGCAAAAGTAGCAGATTTAGAATTGCATCTAACGATTTTGATGGAGTGCTGCGCATCGCTCTTTTTATAGCAATGGACACTAATCGTTGAAGTTTCGTCTGCTTTTTCTGTGCAGTAGCCTCTTTTGTTTTTGGCCACCACAGCGGAGCATATGTTACTTTTGGACGAATTATGAATGTATTAATCCACATTATAATTTTTGGTCTCAGACCCCATTTTCTGCCAAATGTTTTTGAGCATATCCAGAAAGCACTGGCTGCCTTACCGATTACACACTCAAGATGAGCATTCCAGTTCAGTTTGGCATCCAGTATCACTCCTATGTTTTTCACATGTTCACTAAGATGGATTTCCAATCCCCCTAGCTCAAATTTAAAAAAAGGAACAATTACTACTTTTGAGGGATTTATGCTAAGGTCCTCCTGAATACACCAAGACTGGGTACATTTTAGGCCCCATTGCATTCTCTCTGAAATGATATTGTCAAATTTTCCCCTCACTATGATGACTGTCTGCAACCTTCAAACCTTTTTCCTTTATGAACTCTAACAATTAAGGATCACATTAGTGGTGAGAGGACTCCTCCTTGGGGAAAACCTTTCATTGCCCGTATTGAAATAGACAAACTTCCCAGCTCTGAAGTGATGCTGCTGTCTGCTTCGGCATGAAACCCTGGAGCTATCCTATTCATTGCCAGGTCCATTCAGCTCCCAATATCTACACAATCGACTCGAGTAATCCCCGACGGTTAATCGACGCTATGCCGACGAAGAGTTCTCCGATAGCAGAAATTCTTATGACACTGGACCACCGTGAGCCATTCAACTTATTAACGCTGCAAACGGCTCGAGTAATCCCCGAGAGTTCCTCGGAAGTGAAACATCCCCCGAGGTATTCACGCCATTTCGCTGCTGAGCCGACATAATTTGCCCAATATTGGCGTTAATCGCGTCTGAGAAATCAGCATCGGAGAGCTAAGTATCGTGTGTATTTCCTCACAAAGCAGCAACCTTCATAAAACAGTTGTAACAAAGATTAGCTTTTGTACACTACGTTATCCGCAATGAATCGAATGTCCCAGAATGTTACATGTTTTATAATGTCAATTTGATTTTTTTGTGACGCTCCATATATGTGCATGATATTGAACAGAAATTCACACTTTTGTTTTGAGCTGTTCATTAACAATAAACCACGCATGAAAATCTTCACATATTAGAAGGATAGGGTATGTGTCCCTTAACTCAGCCTATTATGCAACTATCGATTACATTTTTTATCATAACTCATACAAATTTTCAGCTGTAAGCGATATTTAGCAAGTTATACACTTTTTTAGAAACGTATAATAAGACATTTGATAGTATGTTTCATGACAAACTATACAACTCATGTTATTAAGTCAGAAACTTTCAAGGGGTATGGGTGTAATCTCGGCCTACAAGCATCAATTTGGGTCTACTCGTGGATGCACTTTCGTCCCATTCGATCGATGTTTTATTAAATGCAGTCTTTGTACGGTTTTCATTCTGTTTTTTTTTTTAATTTAAGGCATTGCCAGCTTTATTCGCTTTACCCAACATAAATTTTCACAAAGCAAATTAAACTTAAACTGCTTTAAAATACTTAAATAAATTCACATATCATATATTGGCCCTTTGATAATGAAAACAGAATAATTCACTCTGCACAGGATTTGTTCCTTTGGTTTGTGTTTCGATGAGTCATTTAGAAAATATACCATCGAAACTAATACATTTGCATTGAATATTTTACCAATAAAAACATTTTTACTACGTTATCCAGACAACAGGCCAAAGTTGGGAACAAAGAAAAAAATATGTCCCTAACAGTGGGTCTACCGTTTTGTTGTTGAATAACTGTTATTTTATCTGTGTGAACTGTTAGCTGATTTTTTTATTTTAGGTGGTCCCTTTAACCTGCTGTCATTCGGGATGTTAGCTGATAACGTGTGACTTTTTTTTTGTACATCTAGGCGGCATTATTCGGTTTTTCGGTTCAATTCAACAAAATTTAGATCATTCGAAGATCATGGAGATAATCTGTTCAGCTTAATCAGCGAAACCATGATGTCTAAAAAGTTGAGAAAATCATGAATTTTACAAAAGTAAACAACAGTAAATAGATCAATAATGTCTGACTTGCTTCGAATTAAATCGGTCATCTTTTTAGGAACAAGATTTTGTTGGTTATCGATGAATAACTGACATATTTTGTACATAGGCCGAATGAAGAAGCTAGGCTAACATTAAATCCCCTTACCCTATGAGAAGAATATACACATCTCCGAAATCACAAATTGGGGCATCCAGGCGTGTATATAATTATGGTATATTCGTATCTGATGCAGAAAAGCTCGTTACGCAAAAACTTTGAACCTTGAGGTAACAACCTCACGTCTCAACCACATTAAAATAAAACAACATTCAAGCTCCGCTTCTAACCTCGAACGATGCTCATATTTTCAGCCATTTCCTAAGTAAATTATTTCCTGGTGGCAAAATAAAAGAAATATCACACAAAACTAAGCTTATATAACTCTTCCTCTGGTTGGGGTCAAATCAAGAAACGGGAAAAACGAACAGGCAAAGAATCGCGATCTTAACTCATTTTGGGGGGAATAAATAACATTCACTACGTCTTACTTAAAACATACGGAAGTTTTATAATTTCACTGTCTAGTTTATAAAGCGAATAAAGAAATAATGTACGTCTTTTTTCGCGAAAACTAAGAAGCAAAAGCAAAACACGCCAGTTTTAAAGCACGGCCTACAACGATCTCTTGTTTATATCCCCAAAACTATTGCAACTAAAAGCAATCTGTTGTTTTTTCCTCATGATACTATATTACCTATTTCTTTATTCTTGAAATTATTATATTGAAAACCGTACATTGGATGCGTAAGGAAGGAAATTTTGCGATGAAACCAGAAAAAAGTGCTGTTTATAGACTGTAGTGTTACTAAACATGTTATTCGTCCAATTAAGCAACAAGTTTCATCATCTCACTGATTTGATATCATGTGATTTAAAGAACCTCCAAAATCGATATACGTTAAACAATTTAAAATGAAAAACAAAAATCTCATGACATTCAGAATTTTCAAGAAAATAAGTGCTTATTCAACATTTCTGTCGAAATCCCACATTTTGTTTTGGGTAGGTCTACACATCAATTATACCTTTAAGCTACCTATTGAACATTGAAATAAATTGATCAAGTAAAAAATGTCATTTTTTCAAGGGCAGTGATGACAAGCATGCTATTTTATTCAATAAAAAATTATTTTGGTTTCATCGTCAAACTTCATATTCCATCGTTTTTTTACAACAAAATAAAACATTTTTCTATTGCGTCTAAAATTTGTTTTTGTCTGTTAATAGTTTGCAACTCTTGCCAAAGTAATACCTAAAACATCCACGTAATCAGAAATTTGAAAATGTTGTTGTACAAGTGTATTAAAAATGGAACAAAAACACATATTTTGACATATAAAAGCAGCAAGGATGTTATCGGCAAATATTTGCATTTCATGCGTTACTCATGTATTTTTCTAGTATACATGACTTATTTTATACTCGAATATGCCCAAAGCAGCGCAATAAACTGATGTTTTAAAACATATTTTTGGAGACATAGGAAGTTCTATAGATGCACTGTATAACATGCTTTTGACCAGATGATGTCTATTTTATGTAGGTTGTAGCATCACTCTAACAGTAAAAACATCAATTTAACAGTAAAAACAATTGTAGATATGCTTGAACATCACTGGTCAATTCATAAAGTATCCAACAAACAAACATAAGCACCGATTCAATTGGAAAGTGAGATTTGTTATGTGTATGATGAGTTTGTTTATGAATTTTCATTGTCATTTTTCATATCGATTAGAAACTGTACCCAGCCTATTTGTCAAATATATTCTGCAGACACGACTTGTTATTAGTCTAGCTACAGTCTTAACATCCATACCTCTCACGTCGAAGTCACAAGTTAGAATCTCACTCCCAGTTAAGTTACGAAAATACCCAAAAGGTGCCAACGACGGAAAATGGATAACGGGGTAATCAAGGAATAATAAACGAATAAACAGAAATATCTCACCATTTGGCTCACTAATTTGAGAATATTTCATGATGCTGTATTTATTATTTAATTAGAGCTACCAGTATCCGGACATTAATCCCTTTGCTTACTTCTTATCTATCGGAACTTACATTCAGAAACGAGCATTGGACTCAGAAAATTACATAGCCGTGGAATAAAGTTTCCAATCGCAGGAACCTATTCCAAGCAAGGGAATTGCTTTCCGGTAATAAAAATGTTTTCTTCAGCACCGCAATCCGTAAATAGACTAACAATTGCAAGAGTGCGATTCCGTGCATTTGTGGGAAGGCAAAATAAAGTAGGCCAGCTCACGATGTTCTGCAAACATCAATTTGCTCAATTCGCTCTTTCGTTTTACCTTATCAACCAAACTTTAGTTTATCCTTGATCTTTAGATTGACAATGTGTATTTCTTTTAATTTACTCTCACGGAAATGTTAGTGACTGTGACGACAAATGTTTGACTCTTCAAAGCTAGTAAATGTAAGAGATAGCAGGCTTCACGTTACAATACCGGTAACCAAGAGCCATGGTTATCAAAGAAGAGAGGAAACATGGTTTTTTTAAAAGCAACATAGTTGCCGCTCAACAGCGAAGGATTATTTTTGGACAACTCTTATACATATGTTTTCATTTCATATGATAGTGCCAGATAATGGACAATATAATCATAAGCATAGATCAATATCAAATGATTGGAAGAAACATGAAATAAATAGCTATTTCAGGTCATCTAAATATGAAATATACTTTAACCACAGAGAACAGACATTGATGTCCATATAACTTTTCTTGAAAAACGTGTGTAAAAGTTAATATGGGCAACCAGCAAGGGCAGAGAAAAACAAACAAAACTTTTCTGGTTATGTGTTAGCAATTTTATTGATAGACAAATACATGACAGTTATCGCACAACTGCAGCGCCGCCTACCAGGAGAATAACGACATACATTTGAAATATCAGTTGAAAGTTTTACACAAGTAGCAGATCGAAGATGAACGTCTGTTCTCTGTGCTTTAACTCAATGTTAAACATCACATTCTGGCCACAAGCCTAGATGGGAGAGAATCTGATGAAGACATTCGCTCCGGTACACGCGAACAAATACAAAATACACAAAAGCAAATTTAAGCAAATTTCTTCAGCCGGTAGGAAATTAGTTGTTATGTAGATCATATATTTTGAATTTCCACAATGACAGTAATTATTTGGTAATCAATCATGTATACATCGAATCCTCAGCCCGATATTGAGAGTTCCAATAATAAAATGTGAAATTATTTGGAAAATGAAGGAGTTTTAGACCTATTTCCTAACAACTGATGAAAACAGTCACCCCTGATAAAGCCGCACTCTACCCTATATGATCCAAATTATCACTAAAATTTTCGATTTTGATAGATATTCAGTAAGAAAAAAATTTGCTCGATAATCATAACATTTTCTTATGTGTTCAAAATACTTTCATTCGAAACTGTAGACCTAATGTCTAATCCAATATGGCGATATTTTGATAATACCAATAGGGATGTTACTAAATTGCACAATATAGTAGAATTTTCTGCTTCATTTATTGTTAGACAAATGGCGCATGAATCCTTCAAGAGTAAAACAAAAAATTTCTCAATAAAGCATACCTTGCATATGGAATCTTTCAAAGCCTTCAGAGCATTATTAATCTTCAGAACTGTGACAGTTATTCAATGCTCGATGAAGCGATGTAGCTAATTGATTGTATAACGAAAATTCACAAGCAAAGCTTATTCGCGAATTCCATCTGCATATATGTCTGTTGGTTTGGCATTACTCAAACTAGTATGTAATGTCCATGCGTTTCCGCAATTGTTTTTAATTTAGAATATCTTTACTATAACCTATTTGTTATTGATATGCTATGAACTACCTAGATTAAAGACATCATCAAAATCAAGCATGTTAAGGTCGACTTGTCGAGTTATAAGTACGAGACACTGAAGAAGTCTGCACATTGTGGACGAAGTACGCGTATCTGTCAAGATAAGCAAAGGTAGTTGGAATTAAAGGAAAATAATTATTTTTCTTCTAATTTCTATTCATTTTTAATATTTTTTTCAGGCACTTCATTTTGAGCTTTATTTGAGTTAGGCAACTCATATCTTCATAAAAAAAATTAAAGTTAAACTACTTTAAAACACCTGAATGATTTTCACATCTGATCGATTGGCTTTTTAATATCGAACATAAGAGTTCTTACTGAATAGATATTGTTTTTCGGTTTGGAAAAGCCATTTCAAAAATATACAATCACGTAACAAAACATTTCCATTCAAATTCTTAGAAATAAAGCCTGTCCACGTTAAATTTCGGACACAAAAAAAATAGCAACAAAAAAAATTTACACGTAATTCAACAGTACCGTTGGTTTATTTCACTATAATAAAGTTATATCCACATTACAAACAGTTGATTAAGATGTTAATCCTTCTTTCTGTAAAATTCTCGAACTTTATGTGGTACTCCCGCCATCACGTTTCGTACGTAATCCTCAGATATACCCTCCGTGACGATTCTCAAACTTCTCTTGAAATCATCGGTATTATTTGCTTTCTTTTTAGTTTCGAATAATTTCCGCTTAACTAGAGCCCAGTACTTCTCTATTGGGCGAAGCTCTGGACAGTTGATTGGCTGTTTTTTGCACGTATTTGACCTCTTGTACATAATACCATTCCAGGACGGATTTCGCAAAGTGACAAGAGGCCAAATCGGGCCAAAACAGAACTGGAGAGTCGTGACTTCTGATAAACGGTTGTAATTGCTTTTTCAAACATGTTTTTGCGTTCACATCCTTAGTGAGAGTGTCGATAGAGACGAAACTTTTAGATTTTCGACCACAACTGCATATGGCCTGCTAAATCAACTTCTTTTTCAGGAATTTCGACATCTTTTTTGTCCAAAAATGCGTTCCTTTGCATTACGGTATAAAAAGCCAGACCCAAAGGCTGTTTAAAATCATTAAGTACGTATGCTGCGTTGCCAATTATGACACAGGAAATTTTTTGCAAAACAATTAGTGTAAAGCTTCTTAGTACGACTTTTTGCAATGAAATTTTACTTGTCATCATAGTTGGGCACGTTTTTCACTTTGTACGTCTTCCGTCCTTGCCTCTGCTTCACATTTTGAACGTATGGTTTTGACTTCCCAACGTTGGAAGCCACATTTAGTACAGAAAGATTGGGATTTTTCTCAATAATGGCAACCACCTTCTTTTCCATATGTCGGGAGCATACTTTTCGATTTGATCCTCTTCCAACCTTTCGATCCACAGTAAAGCGCTGGTCAATTGATTTGCAAGCGCAAAGCTTGGTACTTTCTGGTAGTTTTAGTTACTTGACAAGATCGCGTACCGATAAATTTGGATTGTGCTGCCGTTCGTACAAAATGCGTTAGTGCACTTCCGCTTACGCCATTTTACTGATTGTAACAAGAATGTAAACGTGTTGTACTTTGAAATAAAGTGGGAAGTTTCAGCTGTCATATAAGTGAAACGTTTTAAGCGATCCGTGAAATAATTCAAAATCTACACTGAAAGAAAAGTGCCCGAAATTTAACGTGGACAGGCTTTAGAGGCGCTTAATTAATTACAAAAAAGCGAACGAAAATTTATAGGAACAGACTTGATGGTAAAATATTCCGATTCAATGTAAAAAATAAATGAGTTTGCAAAGATCAGATTATTATAAACCCACAGTTTTATAAAACTTTGATAACACCACGTGCATGTGATTGAAAGTTTTCAATGAGCCAATGAGAACTTAATATAACGATGATTATTATTTTGGAGTGCTTCAACATCAGACACATCGCGTTTTAGCTACTGAGCCAACAGCTACGTTATTGTGCATCAATACCATCAATACTGACGTTTTTACAAAACAATTGCCATTGTAAAATATAGCAGTCGTTAGTCAAAGAACCATTTGCTTCAATATAAATAAGCTAGTGTTAAGCACTAACCCACTGCATCCAATAGGTCATATCGTAAATTTTCTCGATTTCCGGTTCAAAACAACTTGACGCAATAGCACAACGCTAACACGTAAGCCATTTCCTCGAGCAATGCGTAATGATTTGAGCTGAGCTCACTGGAGGTCTGCAACATTTTCTATTTAATCTCAAATGCCCTTAAACTTGACCGCCGCTTAAGGCGGGCTTCGGTGACAGGCGTACGCCACCGTACGTGCTTCGCTAGAGCAACGACCGTATTATGTAGTCACTTGAGCACGCGTTAATTGCGAGATAATCACATACATGATTTGTTTCCAACTCACATTTGACCCTTCGTCGTTCTTTCCACATTCGTACTCATAACCACTTTTCCTCTTCTCTCTATCTCTTATCTCCCCCCACTAGGAAAGATGCAGCAGGCAGACGCCGTATTTCAGTCGCGCTCGGATGGAATCTCCGCCGAAGGAGTCCGGGACCAGTATGCCGACGGCAAGGCGGCCAAGGTCTGGGAAATCTTTATCGGTGACAAAAAATCCCGCACGGAGAACTACCGCAACTTTCTGGTTGAAAAACTCCGGGACAACGGGTGCAAGCGGATTCTGGATGTGGCCTGCGGAACCGGAGTGGATTCCATCATGCTGCTGGAGGAAGGCTTCGAGGTGGTGTCGATCGATGCCTCCGACAAGATGCTCAAGTATGCACTGAAGGAACGCTGGAACCGGAGAAAGGAAGTCACGTTCGATAAGTGGAGTAAGTGAAGAAATTTATAACTATTTGATTATTTGTGAAATTGAATTTGAAGTCGCTACTTGAATTTCGAGAGGTATCGATGCTAACCACCTTACCAGCCTCACCCCTAATTCACTAGATTGTTTACCAAGCGTAAGCATGGTCAGACACACGTGAGCTCACACAAGTGATATGCAATTTTACGACTGCTTGTTTGCGAAAAATGTGTAATTCATATGCCAGCCTACCCGCTGATCAATCCGTACACAGCTTAATTGCACGTTTGTGGCTTCCAAACGATTTGTCATGAACTGTGTGCATCATGATAAACGTCATATATGGCATGCATCAATCTCTGGCCAGACATTTCCTCAATCGAACTTTTCCCTAGAACTAACAATTTTCCTCATCAAAATAATCAATTTGCATTCAACACATCGTTAAATGGCACGTGTTTAACTGTTCGCACATCGCATCTACTTACAGTTATCGAGGAAGCAAATTGGTTGACACTGTACGATGACATCGATCATCTGATTGGCGATGGGTTCGATGCGGTCATGTGTCTTGGAAACTCGTTCGCCCATCTCCTAGATAATTATGGTGATCAGCGTGAGCAGATTCAGGCAATCAGCAACTTTGAAAAGTGCGTCAAACCCGGTGGTCTGCTGTTGATTGATCATCGAAATTACGACAACATCATGGATACTGGAGCGGCCCCTGCCAAGAGCATCTATTACAATGTGAGTTGCGACATAATCAAAAATTTACTCCTTAATCTCATAATCCCTATTCGCGATCTACAGAGTAGACACACGGCTGACATCAAAACATCGGTGCTGTACGTTGCCTCCAAGCCCACGCTGGTAACAATGGATTACGTCATCAGTACGGGAAGGGGAGATACCAGTGAATTCCGCCTCTCCTACTATCCCCACAAACTGGCCGTTTTCGAGGATATTCTGAAGAACATTTTCAAGGATCCAGTTTCCTACGAAATCCACGGTGATTTCAAGCCCTTGGACAAGGTTAGCAACCCGGCCTTCTACATTCACGTGGTGCAGAAAAGCAAATAGATGAATTGCTTCCTTGGTGTACTGAGGTACACCGGTGATCTACGACTGTGTCAAGTCTCAAATACAACCGCTAATTAATAGAAATAAATGCCGACATTGATGATTTAATTGCTTTTTTCTTTACGAATCCTAGTGCGCGCAACGGAGATAGCTATTTGCATGATCCTCAGAACACCGGATATTCACGCTGTTTATTGCAAAAGGTTCAGGTTCTTGAACGAACCTCACATCGTCACACGTAATCGCATTCCAATGCATAATCGGTATTGATTGGTAATCTGAGGTTGTTTACCATAGCTTATCACTGATACTCCTAAACAGCTGCCAATCAGTTAATTCGCCGTATATTTAACTCACGACGTCCAACAGCATGTATGGAAATAAAATTAGAAACAGGTTCTTTTCTGCTACTGCATCACGAAACGATATGCCCCTATGGTGATGTGGGCAATTGAAATTACATCAATCGGAGATACCAAACAAGCTGTCTAGGTTGACTGAGTAAAGTGAACCGCTCTGCGAGGTGGGTTGATATTGAACTTGAATTCACACTTGAAAGTTGTTTCTTTTCTACTCTTTTCGATCTATCGGCAGTCAACAGGCAGATTTGCGCCTATTTGTCAGACATGAGGTAATTGCAGGCGCCAAAAGGTGCATAAAATATAAATCTGCATTTTATTAAATTTCTAGGTAAAACCAATGCCGAATCGATAGCTGCAATGAGACATAATCTAAGCCTTAGATTGATTTTTAAGTCATTGAATTGCATGAATTATTAATGTTAGTTCTCCTTGTTTTTGAGATTATGTTTTTGAGAATGCGTGAAATTAAAAAATATAAGAATAATTTATCAGGCTGCTTGTGAAATGCAAACAAATGATTAAATGGATTCCAATCTTTGGCGAAATATACATGTTGCTATTCATAAATTGAATTTTTAGCTTTCTAATCCCAAGTAACTATTATAGTTTCATTCCAGCCGTATTGCACTCCTCCCGGCTTTGTTGATAAAACTACATTAAGAAACTGTTTTGTGAAAATGTTATGCAAAGTGGCCGACTTTAAAGACGGTTGTGAAAACAAGTTAATAAAACCTTTTTAAGTTTATGGATTTTGAAAACATTCCAGTGCGAAATGTTATGAGTAAGAACACGTGAGATCCTTCATAAAACCTATTGGCTGCCATGAAGATCAGCAAACGGCCAAAAGGCCACAGCTGTCAAATTCTACTGTGATATCTTGGTTGGTTTTCATTGTTCTGCTTTGTTCGATTTTCTGCTCTTCTGATTTATTTAGCAGTAAATAATATCTAAGAAAAATGTTCAAGAGTTGCTGGATATTAGAAAGCAAAATATCCACAACAAACTGTGTTTTTAAGCGTATCATGCTACAAATCATGTGCGCATTTAATTTTATGGTGAATATTTGCACAATAAGACCCGATAATGAATGCGCTTCGGAAATTAGGCGAGTTTACAACAACGAACACAAAATGAATACAAATATAGCATAGTTTAACATTTTCCAACCACACACAACCCTGGGTTGGCTGCTGTAGAAACAATGGAAGCGTCAAAAGAGCTGGTTTGAGGATGACAAGCCCTTCATCCGTCAATCTCTTTGCACAACACCTGGCCAGGTCCTTATGATCAGCAAGGGATGGGAGGGAAGTTTTGATTAGATGTCTACTTAAGAAGATGTTGAGAACTCATGGTACCTTCATAGACATCTGGAGTTTAAAATTGGATGGGATTGTTCGCGAGGCTTTCGTTGGAGTGACGAAGCTAACAAAGATAATGCACTCGTTTGTTTTCCGGGTTTGTGAGCTGGAACACAAGACGTTTCCACTGGATCCACACTCTTCTTGTGTGAGAGCTTGTCCTATCGGATAGTACGTAAGCATTGACTCTTGTTCTAGCCTTTTATGGTATACGGCCATTACTCGCTTTTCTGAAAGAAGAAGGATGCATTAACGAAGAGCGGGGGAGAAGAAGAATGCATTGCGTCTTCCTCTCCAAACTCTTCCAGCGTGACACCATCTGACAAACCGAGATGCTAGAAATTCCCCTACCTTTGCTAAAACAGATGCCGTCCATGCTTCAGGAACGGAGTCCTCACCTATTTAGGCCGCATGAAAAGCCACAGCCCCAACTTCGGCAGACACCCTCCAGTCAACCCTGCGGCTGGCTCAGAATTTCCGAATCGTTGATCACTTCTGCAGAGCAGGGTCCAAACAGCAGCATACCAGCAGAAAAACTGTAATATGCTCCCATCAAACTTCTCAGAACTATGTTTTTATTTAGAGATCGGTCATCTTTCATGGCTTATGGCGGCAGTTTCCAATATTTTAGTCAGTTCCTGCTGAACGCTCGCTCTGTATGTAAAATGCAATCTACACACTCAATTTACCTTGGCAAAATGTCCAACAGCAGATCAACTGGTCGATTAACTTTGCTAATATTCCTGCGTAATGTTTGTTTGTTACCTGTGTATCGGTAGAACTTTAATTTGTTAGCTAAATCTCGGTAATTTATTCACTGAATTTCAGTAAATTGAAATACCGAAATGATCGGCTGTTGGATTTTCGGTAAAGAAAACTAAGTGTGTAAGAGTAATGCACAGCATTCACTTTTTTCCAGAATTCACTGTCATGCATGACGGATATAAAATACAGCAAATGAGAATATATCTCGCGTAACTTTTCAAAAGGACCTATCTATCAATTTGCTTATCCCAAGAAAAACAAGTGTTGAAGAATATGAAAATATTTTTTGAAAATGTTTCAAACCGGATCAAGTTTTACCCATTCAATTGCTTTTGAGGGCAAGACATTTGTTATTGGACCTGCCACATGGTAATGGTGGTATGGCGATTTAATGTATGTTAAAATATAACGGCACGATTAACATCAAAATATTGAATCTGGGACATTTTGCTCAAACGTTCATCTGGTGGCATTGGTCATTTAGCAACATAGGACATTTTATTCCAATGATAGCTACATAGGTCGCCATTAAACTTTTATTATTATTCATGTCGCTATAGCAATAGAGACTTGTTTCTCTTTCATGCAGCCATCGCTTCACGGTGAAAAACTCATATTCTTTTTCTACGTTGCGCTCTACGCTAGATCTGATCACGGCAAAAAAATTCGGGTATTTGAGGCATTGCCACTATTTATGTGTTAACGTCTTGTTAGGCGGTGCCGCAGCCGCTGTTTTGGTTGTATCCGAAGACCGCTTCCTCACGCTTGCTGTTGTTAGGTTTCTCAATTTGTGAACGCTGTGCTGGGATGGTATCCGAACTCTACCGACAATTTTCTTCGTCATCGCGGAGCCAGTTCAAGTTTATGTTTTCAATGCCCACCGTTACTGGGGATAGTTGGACTGCACTACATTCACGTCCTCGATGCTGTCTTCGTGCATGGGGATCCACTGCTGAAGGGATCTGAACCAAGGCTGGCGACAACGGCGCAACTGTTGAGCGACCACCTTAACCGCTCCTCCAGCCATCCGGCTGCACGACTGGTCGTGATCCGGATGTGCATTAAAAATATTGTTGTGGCTGAGGCTGTAAGAAACGACGAGGTATTCAAGATATATTTTGATTTCCCATAACGCTTATTTTTAAGGAACTAATGCATCTTACCGAGGAGCAAATCGAACGCAGAATTATTATGCTTCCGACATTGTTGGAACGGTGCTTTTGTACTTTCTCCAATCGAATGACCAGGTACGGATTCGCTTATGTTATGTTTGTATTTGACACTTCAGACGTTTAGCGCGACAGGTAAAACTCGATCGTCTTATCAAACAGTAGAGCATCGCTATTGCGAAATCAGACATCGGACGTTTTGTTGATTTTTCAATTTTCTTAATTTTCTTAATTAACATATCAAAATGGTGTTTTAACATAATGTTATAGAAATGTAACAGGTAAGTAGTAGCATTAATTAATTCGATTTGTTTACTTGTTACATATAGGACCTTTTTGAAAAGTTGCGAGATATATATTAACGCTATTAAAATTCTATACCACATACTAAATCGAAACTTGAATGACGTACCAAAAAGATAACTTACGTCATTTTCTACACAGGTAGCTTCGATCCTAAGCACCAAATGAAAAGAAATATATTCGGTAAATTAATCATGAATTTCCTGAAAATTTATGGCATTCAATAAGGTTATCCAACAGAATGCCGAAAGTGGTCTCCGGTCTCCATTTGCATTACATTTAAAATTTAGTGCGTTCTTTTGTACTACCACCCATTGTAGCACGGAAACAAAGACCGACAGCAATGGGCTCTCCTCGCTGTTAGAGTTGATTAAGCTTGAATAACCACTGATTATCCCAATCATGCCATTGTATGAAGGGCCAAAAAGGGGTTGGGTGGATCGATAGGCAACATCACCTATACGTATCCACAGGGATATAAAGATTCTCTTCCAACAATTGAACAATTGGTCACAAGAGCAAGCTATCTAACATGAAGATGCCCCAATGGGCGGGGAGAAGAGTCCGTTCTCTATTCACAAACTGTTAGCAATGAGGAGTTGGCATTCCCACTCTCCCCATCCAGAGTGCTTCAATCGGGTGCCCTGATGGAGGGGGATTCCCATAAAATATTTATATTAAAGTGTATATATTTATGTAAATGAAAAATACTACAAGTATTCGTATCCATTATATATGATCTTCATTCGGTTGATCCTGAAATGCAAGAAATGTTGTGAATTGTTAATGTGTAGAGTTCTCTAGGTTCACGCTTATGCACGTTTTCGTTCGTTATCAACGATAGCAGCAATTCACCAAAAACGTGATTTGAGGTATCCTGAAAAAGTTGGTTAAGGTGAAACTCCCTTGAATCCTTAGTATTCAACATGCATGTAGAAGTGCAAACACTTTTTTGCTCTCATATGATTGTATTGATGCATCATGAAGAAAACGGTCATGGTTGCCAGTAATTTTATTTTTTCTTTGTGGATTACAGTACATTCATTTAATTATTCCATACAATATTCAAATAAAAAAAAAATCATAAAGCTTCTGAGTAAGAATCTCTTTTAAAGGTTGGGGGAGTCTGAGGCATAATTAACAAGCTAAATATTATGCCATACATCTAGTTGAATACAAATATTGGTGAATTTTAAATTTTAATGTTCAGTTCTTATTCCAATCATAAACTATCGAATGAGTATTTGAGTAGACGGCTGAAACATAAAATGTATTAAAAACGTTTGAAATTATGCATCTGTGATAATAAATGGGATTTTTGCAGTTTGAAAACCGGATCCAGGGACCTTTACACGTCATACTGAACTCTGAAAACCAACGACAGCTCATGTTATACAACAGAATTCGATTGCCACATTGTAATTATTTTGTTCACACGAAACCAGTTGAATGTTGTTTACTCATAATAATGATCTCTTATTTTGAAACACTTCGAAGTTACTTGGGTACGTACCACAAATACAAAGAGATATTATTTTATTTTGTGATGTTAATAAAAATGAATAGATATGATTTGCTTTACTTTATTTCAATGTGGAGTTTTGGTAAGTTAATGTATGTTTTATTCTATGTTTTAATAGAAATCTCATAATGTGCCAATTTTTTCAGCACGTATGTTTCAAAAAACTAATTGTCCTTTTTTTTCAATTTTGGTTTTAAAGTACGATTCATTGAAAATTACTTCATGCATGACGTAATCAGTATGATCATTGCTGTTCACAAAAATGCCTTTATGTTCACAAAAATGCCTTTATGTGCTTGACAGATGTGCGTCGACATTAATATTTTTGTCCAGAACAACAAGTCGAGACTTTTTTCCCGCGTTTTTTTTAAAATCTAGAACAGATAATGTATAGTCGATTTCCCATAACGAATCGTCTTTAAACAGAGTATTATTATGGTGAAATTTGCTTCAGATTACGAAGCGAGATAAAAATTATAAGAACAATATGTTTAGTTTGAGAGCCTTGTACGTTTTTTAATTTTTTTTAAGATCCCTAATAACTTTTTAGACATTTGACCAAAATTGCGTCAAAATTTCACTGCTGAAGACTGTGAATACTAAGAGTCAACTGAAACCATTTTATAGCGTTGTTCGAAAGATTGTGACATCCATTCCAGGAAATTAAATTGATATTCCCAAATAGTGTCTCCTTACAGAACCCTGGATTTCCAAAAACCAGATGCGCTCAAATAGATATTGCATATATTTTCCATAAAGCGAATGAGATTCTGCATCCAACAGTGTTTAAACAATTGAAATCGGTGAATAATTGCCAGAGTTACAATTATTTGAATTTGGTGGGTACCCGTGAACCCTGTCGAACACTTCAAGGTGTTGTTTTTTGTCGAACACATAAGGGTTAATATGAAACTATGAGCCTGTGAAAAAACCGCATCAAGTTTCATTTTTTCCGCAGAGATATATCCATAACCAAAAAGGGGGATCAAGTCAACCCAGAATCCTCTACCCCTGGCTCGTGCTTCCAAGGAAAAGGAAGGGAATGAAGGCTGATTACCTTTTTTCCAAACAACAAACAAATCAACAAGCAATTGCAAAGCAAATCAAAAACACACTCACCATCGGATTCGGAAGTATGACCGGGATTTTTCAAAACCAGTATCATTTGTCGATGCCAGATTATTCGAACTATCAGTTGTACGGTGAAGTAAAACCACTATTCCACGGGTTTTCGAATGTTCACGATAAGGGATCAACAGCACTTTTTATCACTTTTTTAGCCCGTTCACGCAAAGAAGCCGCTTTTTTTTCTTTTGGTAAGACGCGGCATTTTTTACTTCGTTAATCAAAACTTTTAACTTTAGTCCAGCACACTCGCACAAACAGTTGCTGACAACACTGCGCTCTGCTACGCTACGCACAGCTGAGTGTAAATTAGAAAAAAAAGCAAAGCGAGTAGTTTTGAGACCGGCTGCTGAATTTTTGCACCATTCCAGCTAATTAAACAGATTTTTCGTCAACTGTTTTCAAGAGCGCGATGATAATTAATCTTTCAGTGAAAGTAAATAGTGTTCAAGTGGCTACGGGAAGTGGAAATACAGTTTTTTGTGAGAAAATAATAGGCAGATCCTGGCTTTAAAAGGTAAACAAAGACGACGAAAATTACCTGCTCTGTGGAAATGAGCACTAGTTGATCAATTCAGAGTGTTTTCAGTGAAATAAACAGTGTGAACTGATTAAATATTGTGTTCTGCTGTCCTATTAGCAGTATGGCAATGATTTACTGCAGGTAAGTGGATTAATTTGGCATATTTTGTTGAGCAAACCTAAAGTGTGCATGTGTGGATGAGGAAGCCATCGCTCCTGCCATAAGAGGATTCCGTCGTGTATGTCCTTAAATCTATTCAAATTTTACAGATTTATACATTTTAATTTACTGTTGCCATGGTCACTATTTGCTGTTTGTGTTGATTTTATAACAGCAATCCACTTTTATTATTTTTGCTGACCCGATAGTTATTGCTCCTGAGTAAGAAGTTGCTCCTGAAACAGTAGAGATTCAATTGAAAGGAAATTAAAAACAAATGGACATATAAAACAAAAATTAATGTTTAAATAATCTATGAAGAAAAAAAAATAAAATAATATCATCAAATATAATAATATTGTGATTTATGACACAATTATAACAAAAATTGAACTGTCAAATCAGACACTAGCCAAATTGCATACAGCGCTGCACGAATCAGATCAACTCAGATTTAGTAAAATGTGCATTCGTAAACCGGAAATAAAGAAACCATTCAGTAATAAGTGCAAAAGTCTACCACAGATTCCGTTGCAGCTTCGTGTATTCAAGGCACTAGATACTTCTAAATCATAAGAAGAGAAGAAGGGATCAAAATAATAATTGGACAGATAAGACATAATAAATAAAAGTATGTATAACCTATTAGATAAAAATTATAAAATTATTTTAACGTTAGTATATAAATCACGAAAACACAAGTAATGATAAAAATGCTAATGATGATGATAAAGATGAATGGTAATGGTATATTTACTCATAAACAATATCATATAAGATGATACATAGTGAAGGGATATTATAAAATGAACTGAAAATTATATGTGTGCCGACTGCTGTTTTGTTGCAGTTGTAGACAAACTTGCGCATCCATTATGAACCAGCTGTGTGGGTTCGCATAAACATGACTAACAAATGAAACCTAATTGGGAAACTAGGAGAATTTAAAATTTAACACTTCATTTGATCACTTTTTAAAAAATAAAAAATTAAACCTTGAAACACTTTTTTAAATTTTCGCTAGTAATCGCGAGCAAATTCCATTTAATTCCACTATGAGCTTATCTTTTGACAGATAGGCCTATTTCGTCAGCTACTTACAGACTTCTTCAGTGTCGAGTGCTCGACTTGGAAATCTGTAAGTAGCAGACAAAGTCGCTCAAAAAAGTTTTTTTTTTAAAATAGTGTTTAAAAAAAAGGGAAAGTGAAATGAAACCTGTTGGCACCACATGACTAAAGCGGCTGTCATCCACGAACAACAATCGTGAAGCCGAAAACTTGGTGCTGCATGGGGTGCTAATTTGACAGCTTGGTTTTCTTGAAGGCTATATGCAGCAAACACAATTTCATTTAAGAGAAAAATCTTCCGTGTGGTACTTAAGGCAATGGTTATCGCGGCGATAGTATTTTTTCATTGTTCATCAACCAGGTTTTATCTAAATAACTGATACTAGTAGTTTGGTATAAGAAATTTTGTTACCTCACCAATTCATAGTGAACCGAGCTTAAAATGTTAAAATCGTCACTAGCGACACACCAAAAGTGCCAGGCTCATGAACTAATGCTTTCTTCAGTCATCTAATTGATTTCAGGTGGCTTTCATAGAACTTTTAAAAACATATTAAAGCTGGATGGGTTTGGCAATGTAACTTAAGATTTTTAATATTTTTTTTTTACCTTTAATTGGTCTCTGGCTGATTTTGGTTTGCTACACCATGTCAAATTGAAGGCAGCTGGCTGTGCAAAAAGAAAAAAAACACTTGAGACTATGTATTGAATCATTCTCAAGGTGCAACTCCTGATTTCCGCATTTCTCGAGTAAATGACGATTCATTTTCCATGATTTACATGTAAGATCACAACGTCAATTTTCTTCTAATATTTTTAAAAAAATGACACTTATACGCAAAATGTTCACAAATAACAATTGTTTTCCAAGACGTTCCAAGGATGTGAAGGTGAAGTGAATGTGATGTGAATTGATAGGTCCGAAAGAGCACGGCAGAGTGGTGAAATTTCTTGCCTAGCTACCCCAGAGCAGGGTAGGCAAGAGGAAAGGTAGTCCCTGGACAGGCAAAAGAAGTCACAACTTCAAATCACACCCCTGGATCGTGAAAATGTATGATGTTTGATGTATGATATGTACTACCACCCATTGTAGCACGGAAACTAAGTCCGACCGCAATGGGCTCTCCTTGCTGTTAGACTTGATCAAGCTTTAATAACAACTGATTATCCCAATCATACTATTCTATGAAGGGCCAAAAAGGGGTTGGGTGGATCGTTAGGCAACATTACTGTACGTATCCACAGGGATATAAAGATTATCCTTCCAACAACAATATTGAACAATTGGTCAAAAGAGCAAGCCATCTAACATGAGGATGCCCCAATGGGCGGGGAGAAGATCCCGCCCTCTTTTCACAAACTGTTAGCAATCGGAAGTTGGAATTCCCTATCTCCCCATCCAGGATTATGAAAATAAATAAAAAGAGTTTGAGTGACTAGTATGGGCGATTAACCAGCCCAAGGCTAAAAATCTCGATAATCAACAAAAAAACAAGGCAAAGAAAAAGCTAGGGCAAATTAATTTAATATTTCTATGATTTAAAAAAAAAATCTTACGAAATTCAATTTAAGATATGATTCACAGCCTCTGTCCGCATAACTGAGAGTACCGGAATGAGCAAGTCCTTGGAACATAATTCAACAAACCAATAAACTCGTTATTGAATTCTCATATGATGTAGATGGCAATTTATAAGGTTTGATCCGGATTAAAAAAAAGACATTCTCCTTGAGCTACCCGGAACATATCCGGATATGCCCAAGAATATACTTGATGTAACAAGTGGCCGCCAAATAACGGGAATGACTTCAATGCATTTCTATAAGAACAAAAATATTTTCAGAGAAATATCACCTTATGTTAATTAATCCTTATATAATACAGAAAATTGGACGATTTGGAGATGCTTGCCATCAGCGGGACAACTACCAGCCCAGTTAAATCCGATGTCGTATCTAGTGTCGGATCTATTCAATTCGATGACGTTGAAGGTAGTCTCAACCATGTAAGGCGAGAGAAAAATGGTAGTGGTAAGGAGTAGGAGCTAAAGGGCTCTATTGTAGCCTTTTCTCAAAGGTCAACCCTGACCACACTCTACCGCAGTGCACGATGATCAAGTGTTAGGTCAATCAATAAGGATTGCCAAAACCTAGTAAAAAAAATAAAAACACATACACACACCCACATGTTCCGTTATTTACAGGATGCCGTCGGAATAGGTAGTACTTTGGGCGCGAATTGCACAATTCTTTCAAACAAACAAAGATCGTAGGGAAAGTACATGGTGGATCATTACCGCACACAAAATTCACTCCCAAAACTAGAGTTTTTAACCGATTATCACCAGATTTTTAGGGACTAAAAAAACAATTTAAGTTAGTGTTGGCATCATTGGTTTAATTTAATTGCCTTCATATCAGAATGCGCAAACCTTGGCCTTCACTTCAGCCGTAAGGTTCTGCACGACTTAAGAATGGACCGTTTTTTGCATATTAACCCATGCTTCCTTGATTTCTTCTGCATTCTTCACCACTATTGGTCGTTCATAGTGGCCCAGTATTTTTCTGTTGGGCGTAGTTCCGAAGTGTTTCGGGGGTTCAGATCTTGTGGCACGAATTCGACGCTATTCGCTTTATACCACTCTCGCGCTTCCTTTGTGTAGTGGCATGATCCCAAATCCGGCAAGAAGATCGTCGGACCATCGTGAGCCTTCAGAAGAGAAACAAGCCGCTTTTGGAGATGCTCTTCCACATACACGTGTCCATTCATGATGCTTGCGGTAACGAAAGGTTCCGCAAGTACAAATCGCTTGCCAAATTAGGAACATCACACTTATCCTTGAGAGTCACATACATATTTACTGAAAACTGATTGAAGTCCGCCTTCACATATGTCTCGTCATCCATTACGTAACAGTGTAGTTTCATTGACTTCTAGTCGTTCAACTTCCGTTCACGGCTTTTTGCGGCCGTACTTTGTTTCTCGTCACCGTTTGGGGGCTTCTGAACCTTAAACGTACGTAGTCCAGCTCGAGTTTTGATATTCTGCACGAAAGTCTTGCTCACATACAACTTTTTAGCCACATCTCGAACTGAGGCGTTCGGTTTCCGTTTAAAGGCCCCAACTACGTGTTTGTGATCGTTTTCGTTGACATGATGGCCTTTTTCCAGATCTTCGCTTCCGATCAACAGTCAGAAGTTATTCGAACCGTTTTATGATCTCAGCCACCATGGAATTCGCGATTCCCAACTTTTTTTTCTGATCGCACGATGCGACTGATCCTTATTCTCAAAGTACCCGAGCAAAACTTGTTTGGGCACGCACTGTTCTTTCGATGCTATTTTAAAACATTTGCGCACCTGATGAGATACTCTCACAGAGTGTAAACAATACACATTAAACTATGTCTAAGAAAAATTTTAATTAATTTCAACCAATAGACCAAATGTTATTGAAATTTGAGTGTGTGCCTATGTGTGCGGTACACCCTTTATGTCTTACTCTGACAACCATGGCAGTATCCGAAACAATGGTAATGGCCCTCTGACGAATATTATGGATAAGAAGACCTTCCGATCGCTGCGCACATCAAGGACTCGGTGAGCCAGCGGGAAACGGCCAGCTAATTCAATCGTTCAAAGTCATACATCGGTAAGACTCTGAAAAAGAAGGAAAAAGTATGGCGGAATAAAACCAGTACAATAGTATGTCGAAAGTAAGGAATAGTAACACATCGATCAATAAGTTCCAAACCTTAGTAGGAAAACAACATTTATTTGCCAAAATTCGTTTTTATTCATCAATATTATCTTCTTTTAGAGTTATACAATCATTCCAACGTATTTCTAGCTTTTCGATACCATCGGTGTAGAACGATTTATCGACACCTTCAAAATATGCTTCAGTTTTAGCAATCACTTCCACATCGCAGCCAAATCTCTTTTAACGGAGCATCTTTTGGAGTTCTGCAAAGAGCCAGTAGACGCTGGGGGTCAGATCTGGAGAATACGGTGGGTGCGGTAGCAATTCGAAACCCAATTCAACTATTTTTGCGGCGGTTTTTAATGACTTGTGACACGGGGTTTTTTCTTGGTAAAAGGGTATATTTTTCTTCTTCAAATGAGGCCTTTTCTGGGTGATTTCGGCCTTCAAACGATCGAACAAACCGATATAATAGTCGCTGTTGATTGTTTTTCCATGTTCCAAGTAGTCAATTAATAAAATCCAATGCAGATCCCTAAATACAGAGGGTATTACCTTCCCAGCCGATGTTTGAGTCTTTGGACGCTTTGGACGGCTTTCTCCGTCTGCACGCCACTCAGCAGACTGCCGATTTGATTCCGGAGTGAAGTGGTGAATTCATGTTTCATCCATTGTGATGTATCGACGCAAAAACTCCTTCTTATTTCGCGTGAACATCTCCAAACAGCTCTTTGAATCATCGACTCGTTCTTATTTTTGCGCTGGTGTGAGCAAACGCGGAACCCATTTAGAAAACAGCTTTCTCATACCCAAATGTTCGTGTATGATGGTATAAACACTACCTTTTGATACCTTCAGAGTGTCAGCTATCTCTTGCAACTTCACTTTGCGATTGCCCATGATGATTTTCAGGGTTTTTTTTTTTCAATATTTTCCGGAATAACTGCCTCATTTGGCCGACCGTTAAGCATCATCGGTGTCCGTACGACCACGTTTTAGATTGGCAAACCATCGTTTGATTGTCGTTTTCTATGGGGCAGAGTCCGGATAACATTTTTTAAGCCATGCTTGGGCTTGAACGGTGTTTTTCCCCATCAAAAATCAATGATAGGGAATACGTCCCATCCCTTAGCCTAATATGCAGGGGTCGGTTACATTTTTCATTGTTACTCATAAAGTAGTTGACCTACAAAAGGCATTCAACTAGTAATTTTCTGGCAAAGATAAGCATAAGGAGTGTATCGAATATAAGCTATCCACATACATTTGCGTTGTACGCATGTATTTGTGATGGTTTTTTATGCTCTGAACACTGCATGCTGTGCGTTTGACTGTCAGCTTTCTTTTGTTTACTTGTTTGTGCGGTTCAAATTCTGCGTTTTCAAAATGTCGCGTATTCAAAAGGAAGTGAAAATTAAGGTTCTGGACACATGGCTAAGTGAGAAGGGTATTACTATGCGAAAATTGGTGAAGCGGTTTGGAATTCATCATGCGAGTGTTAAAACCATCATTAATAAGTTTGGGGAATACTATTCTTTGGATGAGCTACCAGGAAGAGGCAGAAAACCCGGCTCTTCCAACCCGAAACTGGAGCAGAAAGTGGTATCTCTAATCATGAAGAACAAATCAATGTCAATACGTGATTTGGCCAAAAAAGCAGGAACGAGTGTCGGAATGATCCAGCGTATCAAGAGGCGAAACCACCTGAAGACCTACAAGAAGCAGAAAATCTCGAAACAAAGTGCAGAACAGAAGAAGCGAGCAGCAACAAGGGCCGGAAATTGCATTCGCGTCTTTGCAGCGTCCGGATGCATGCGTTTTGATGGACGATGAGACCTATGTAAAGGAGGACTCAAATCACACAATACTTTACTGCCGTCGTTGGGGAGGATGTGAGCGATGCGGACAGGTCGATTCAAGTGGAGAAATTCGGTCGAAAGGTACTGGTATGGCAAGCAATATGTTCCTGTGGTTTGAAGTCAACCATTTTTTACACTACTGGAACTATAAATGCGGAAATCTATCGATCTGAGTGTCTCCAGAAGAGATTGTTGCCTTTATATAAGAAGCATAGTACACCTCCACTGTTTTGGCCGGATTTAGCGTCGGCTCACTATGCCAAAACCACTCTCAATTGGCTTGCGGAAAAGGGTATAGATTTCGTTGAGAAAAATATCAATCCACCAAATTGCCCTCAGCTTCGACCCATCGAACGTTACTGGGCAATCGTGAAGAGCGTCTTCAAGAAGACTGGTAAGGCAGCTGGGAACATGCAGGAGTTCAAAAAATGTGGGCTCAAGCGTCCAAAAATGCGATGCAACACTTGTCCGGAACTTGATGAAGAGCATTCGATCCAAAGTTCGAAAATTCGTGAAGGAATAACTTAAATTTCATCCAGTCTTCATTATGTTCAAGTTTAACCTCGTACAAAAAAGGATCAATTTTTTGTATGAATAAAATATCGGTTTTCAACATAATTTGAAAGAAAGTTTGTGGATAGCTTATTTTCGATCGATTTTCGATACACTCATGGATTTTCGATACACACATGGAGCGAAGCAAGCTCCATGACTCTCACCTCGCCATAAACAAGCCCGACTCGAATTCCCACGAGCTAATATGCGTAGAGATTGGAATAAGGTTATGTAACCTTCATTATTCACTATTATAAAATTATTACCTTTGTCTCATTAGGTAATTTTTTCCGAGGAAAAAAAAATCAATCTGGACGGCCCAGATGGATTTTTTTCACTCTGGAGGGACTTGAGAAAGGAGCAGCGTTACTTTTCGACACGTAACTTTGATGGTGATAGTTTGATGGTTTAAGGAGGATTTTGTCAAACTGGAACGGTGCAGATTGCTTTTCCATCCACCAGAATGAACAGTCGGGAGTACATTGAGATACTCCAAAGTCATTTGGTACCATTCTTGCGGCAACATCGTCAAGTTGGCTACACATTTCAGCAAGATAATGCATCAGTTCATACAAGTAGAGCGACTATGGCGTGGTTCAATAAACATGGAGTTCAAACTATGGAATGGCCAGCTTGTTTTCTAGACCAAGACCCGATCGAGAATATGTGGGGATTGATTTTTCGTGAATTATATGTAGACACCAAGCAGTACGCAAGCGTTCATGACCTGAAACAAACCGTCTTATCTACATGGAAAGGATTACAAGTATCTACTTGCCGTAACCTAATTCAGAGTATGCCGAATAGGTTGTTTGAACTGATTGAGAACAAAGGAAGACCTACCCATTATCAACATATTGATGTTCAGGTACACATCGTTGAAATCTTTAAAAGAGAAATAAATTTTGAACTGGTTCTATAGATATGGAACAAATGATTTTGTATGAATCTTCTATTATATAGCTAAACACAATATGCTTAGAATCCAAAATTTACAGAAAAAATAGACAACTAGTATCTATTATTCTGCTCAAATCATTTCGAAAAATTACTAATTAATCCAAGACATCTAAAAAAATCAGTGGATCTATAGTTATGACACGGAGTGTATGTATCTGCGTGGCTATATTACAATTAAAGTTTGTGTATAGAATCATCTCAAGGAATTCATAAGGAAAGTGTTGCAGCCAAGAAGAAATCCCATATCAATATCACTATGGAAAGAGCCTCACCAGAATTCAACCAACACGTGTCAACATGTGATACCTCCATACCAGTATATATCTTTGGTTGCCATCTCAGAGCTGATGCCACGGATCCCGAAATTTCAATACGAAACCGAAATCTAAATCTAAATTAAAACTCTAAACCGAAAGCGAAATCAAAATGGTTATATTTTCCGTAGATCATAGATGTTTCGTTCTAGAAAATCCAATGGCCCCGATTGAAATTGATACCAGACCGACTATGATGAATGGCATTCGCGTTAAGCACTACACCCGAAGCGGCGTTAGCAAAATCAACCAATTCTCACCCAAGAGAAGACATATTCTCAAACAATCCTCATTTTGCTACAAATCCTAAAAGTATCATAAACTGATCATATCAGACACCCCGGACGCGTAATGATTCATTGGCGTATCATTAAATACCGTACGTGCATGATCAAGCTACCTATCATATCAGGTGAAATGGCACTTTTCATCTGAAACCAGTTCCGATTTTAAGTGGGTGATCGACTGTTTTTCTCCCCCATTTCAACCCAACAATTAACTGCAGTTAGATTCCAAGCATTCGAAACGACTGCTTCTGGAGCCCAATGGGTTAAGAAAAATTGCAATTGAACTTTATATAAATCCCTGCCACCATCACTTGTACTAGTTTTCACACCGATTCCCTGGTGAAAATGTTTCTACCATGGAGTTTCTCCTTCACGTTATCTCTTCTGCCGATCGTAGTGTATCTCCTGTTCCGATGGAAAAACCGACGCTTCTATCTTATTTCCTCCGAGCTGCCAGGACCCGTCAACTACCCGTTGATTGGATGTGGACATCTCTTCATCGGAAAATCCAACGAGGAGCAATTTGCCATCATCAACGACATCACGAAAACCTATCCGTCGCCCTGTCGGGCTTGGCTCGGTCCGAAGCTGTTTGTGTTCATTGACAATCCCGAAGATATGCAAGTGGTACTAAATTCACCAAACTGTTTGGAAAAGGCTGATGTGTACAGGTTTTTCCGCTGCGAAAAGGGATTGTTTTCATCACCGGCCAGCGTTTGGAAAGTTCATCGGAAGCTGCTTTCGCCGTGTTTCAGTCCAGCCATTCTGGCCAGTTTTGTGTCGATTTTCAATGTTAAGAGTGAAATTCTAGTGCAGCGTTTGCAGAAGAATGTGGACAAGGCGGTTTTCAATTTGTACGGCGATATTTCAAGGTGCACGTTGGATATGATTTGCGGTGAAGGATTTTAAATAGTACTAGTTGAATGAAAAGTTATGTAGCTTTTTATATTGATAGCCACCACATTGGGAACCAATATGGACCTGCAGAGCAATGAAGGCACTGAGTTTATCAAAGCTATTGAAGAGTGCGGCCCTTAGTTCTTCAATAAAACACAGACATTAACATTTTTTTTATTGCAGTGCTTGTGAGTTGATCAATAGTCGAATCCACAAAATTTGGTTGCATCCGGAATGGATTTATCAGAAGACAAAATTCTACAGCGAGGAAAAAGAGTGCTATGAGAAAGCATACAAAATGTCGCATAAAATACTCGAACTGAAACAAGGCAAGCGTGGTAAATCGAAGAAACTCACCACCAACGATGATGTAGATCTCAAGAAACCTCAGATCTACATCGATCAGATCCTACGGCTGGCGGAGGAAACAGACGTGTTCGACGACAGAGCCATTCGTGACGAGTTGGACACCATAATTGTGGGTGGAAACGAAACATCGGCGCTGACTCTGTCTCACGTGATGCTGATGTTGGCAATTCACGAGGATATTCAGCAGAAAGTGTACAACGAAATTGTGAACGTGCTAGGAGGTCGAGATCCATCACTACCGGTTCATAACGATCATCTCTCTCAGCTTAATTACATGGAAATGGTTATGAAGGAGACGATGAGATTGTTTCCCGTAGGACCAGTAGTAGCTCGGACTTGTACAGCTCCTACTAAAATATGTATTCGATTGGAAGCTTTAACTAATTGCATGTCGTTTTTATGATTCTTTAAATTCCAGCAAAAACAACAATTCCGCAGGGAACTACCGTTGTCCTGGGAGTTTTCAACGCGCACCGAAACGCCAAGTACTGGGGCGTGGATGTGGACAGCTTTAATCCGGACAATTTCTTCCCTGAGCGGGTAGCTGAGCGACATCCGTATTCGTTTCTTCCGTTCAGCGGCGGGCCACGAAACTGCATCGGCTACAAGTACGGGCTGATGTCGATGAAGATTATGCTGTGTCACTTGCTGCGTGCCTATCGGTTCCGATCGCCACTGAAAATGGACCAGCTACAGTTGAAAATGAGTATCACTTTGAAAATTGCCAACAAGCATATGGTACAGATCACCAGAAGGGTGGAATAGATGTGGCGTCAAACACGGGCCGAAATTGTGGGAAATTGAGGAGTAAAATGACCGCATTGCTTGAAGTAACAACATCCGGAGATCCCATAATAGTACTGCTTTTAATCTTTTACATTCGAAAAAATTCTTCTTATTTAAATGATGTATACAGGATGTAAATTAGATTCACCCCCTGCATTCTCATTCAAATGATTTCGAAACCAAAAATCTTATTCAGAATAAAAATTGGACTAAACCCAAGTATATTCAAACCAACTTTTGTTATTCAATTAGTTCAACTACACAGAAAAAAAAATTAATTTTAACAAGCGCGTAAAATTTCCCCTCGTTTAGTTCTAAGCCAAATTAGTAAACAATGATATTGGTTGTAGTCTTGAATGCGCCATACAACAATGTTTGCAATCTTTCATACAATAGGCTTGATTCAGGCGTTATCTGGCTTAAATTTACATAAAATATCCCATTATTTTCTGCCAAATCTAGCATTCCCTTTATGTGCATTAGATAACGCAGAAAATTCAATGTTTTTTTTAACCTGTACATGAACCGATCTAAACTTCCCTTGTTAAACCATATCTTATCAGAATCACGAGATAGAGTAATCACATAAACACATACGTGGTTCTCAAACACACACTCTTACACACATAGGGTAAGGGGATGTAATGTTAGCCTAGCTCCTTCATTCGGCCTATGTACCAAATGTGTCATTAATTCAGCGATAACCAACACAATCATGTTGCTATTAGTATGATAGATGTAATCCGAAGCAATTGAGACAATATTTATCATCTTATAGTTGTTCACTTCCACGTAATTTTCGGTTTCTTGAACTTTTGGGGCATCATGATTTCACTGGTTATGCTGAACAGATGATCTACACGATTTCAAGTGATCTAAATTTGGCTTAATTAAATCGATAAAGCAAGTAATGCAGTCTGGATGTGCAGAACAAAGTTACACGTTACAAACTAACTGTTCACATAGCTAAAATAACTATGATTTTACAAGAAAATCGTAGACCCAATGTTGGGTACATTTTTTTTGTATGTTCCGAACTATGGCCTGTTGTATCAATAACGTAGTAAAAAGGTTGTTATTGGTAAAATTTCAAGTGGAAATGCATGAATTTGCGGTTGTTTATGTTCAAGTGGCTCATCTAAACACAAATCGAAGAGACAAAATCATTGCATAGTGAATTATAATGTTTTCATTATTGAATGGCTGATAAATCATATATGAACATCGCTTAAGTGTTTCGAGGCAGTTTTACTTTAGTTTGTGTTGTGAAATGTTGTATTAAGTAAATCCAGTACAGCTTACAATGCCTTAATTCATAAAATTAGAAAAAAAAATCGAACAAAGACTGCATTTAGTAATAAATCTATCGAATGGGACGAAGTTGCATTTACGAATAGACCCAATTTGGTGCTTATAGACCGACATTAAATCCACATCCCTCGAAAGTTTATGGCATTATAAAAATAGTTGTGTAACTTTTAGTGATATATGCTACCAAATGTCTTATGAAACTTATCTTTGCAAGTGTATAACTAGTTGGGAGCTTAAAAACCTTATGAGTTATAATGAAAAATGTGATCGCTGGTTGCATAATAGGCTGAGTCAAGGGACATATACCCTACATACACACATACGACCATGCATACACACACCTATATTCACACATAAATACTTATCCCCACACAAAACAGGTAGAACAATTTGAAAATGCTCAATTTTGCATGCTCACTAGCACCACGTAGCGGTGGAAGTCCGAATAGCACGGTTCACCTTTCGAATGCCCTTGACCGTCTGAACAACTTTGCCGCAAACGAGAACTTTCTATTTTATCAGAATCACGAGATAGAACAAGTTGAAAATACTCAATTTTGCATGCTCATTAGCGCTACGTAGCGTTGGAATTTCGAAAAAACGGCCCATCTTTTGAATGTACTTGACTTGCTGAACAACTTTGCCGATGACTAGAACTAACCATCTTATCAAAATCTCTAAACAGAACAAGTTGCAAATGCTCAATTTCGTATGCTTAATACCGCCACGTAGTGGTGGAATTCCGAACAAAACGGTTCACTTTTTGAATGCCCTTGACCTTCTGAACAACTTTGCTCAAGACCGCACCTTTGCAGATATTAAGGGTCTCGAGATATCATGAATGTACTTGTATTATCCCCACTTATCTCCACACACATTCACTCTAGTCCTATATTGTGTTCTGGCCCTGGGCCCTCGCTTGACTCTTGTAACTTGATGATGTTGTTTGAGAAGGAAATAATTTTTCATTACCATGTGACTCTAGGAGTAGACAGCACTTTTTTTTGCTATAACAAAGTTGTTAAGAGAAAGTATTGATAGTTCCGTTAGCGCACGGCAGGCTGTGAAAATTGAATAGAACTACACACTACCAAAATCTCGTGTAAAATTCTGTCCCTAAGACCGACACATGCAAGCGTCCTTTAGCGCATAAGAATGTGTTGAAAGAGATAAGAAAATAAATTCAACCGAACACATCTTTTGTCGAATTGCGTATGTGTCAGTTTCAGGAGACGTAAGTTCACACGAAGTCTTTCTTTACGTCTTTCGAATTGTACGTTCCCCGACTTTACGTCCCCGACTATTCACAAACATGGATTAGATCTCGTGTAAAATTCATAATTTCTTAGTGTGTAGTTTAAAATTGAGCGCAGGGCATTGTGAGGTAGTATTTCGAAACAAGCACACAATCTTTTGCCAAGCATCCCCATGCGGAGTAGGTCAACGTAGGGACGAATGCACCACCTTGACTGGCAAAAGTTTTTGTTATCGTTGGTTCTTGTTTTTGTTATCGTTGGTATCGTTTTGTTATCGTTGGTATAAATTTTTGTTTTGTTATCGTTGGTATAAATTGCTCTAACTTTTCAACCGTTGGGTAGAATTTAATGAAAATTTTGGTGGATTTAGTTCATAGTGCATTATTTACATCCAGCAAGTTTTAAAGTCCTGTGATCAAAACTCGCGGAAATGGAGTCGAAAGAACAACTCGTGCGTGATAAAATCTTGCGCATTCATCACGAGAACAAGGATCTCTCGCATCGTTCCATCGCTAAAACGTTGGGAATCGCGAATTCCACGGTGTCGCGAGTGATTAAGCGGTTCGAGGAACGGTTGACCACCGATCGGAAGCCCAGAAGTGAAGGAAAAAGTATTCCGTACAACACCAAAAATCACAACCGCGTAGTTGGGGCCTTCAACCGAAATCCGAACGCCTCCGTTCGGGATGAGGCTCAGAAGCTGCACCTAAGCCGAAAAATTGTCCAGAAGGCCAAAACTAAGGCTGGGCTTCGAACGTTCAAGGTACAAAAGGCCCCTAATCGCGACGAGAAGCAGAACAAGTCCGCCAAAGCCCGTGCCAGGAAGTTGTACCTCAACATGCTGACGGAAGTTGAATGCTGCATCATGGACGACGAAACATATGTGAAGGCCGACTTCAAACAGATCCCCGGCAACCTGTTTTTCGCGGCCAAGGATAAGTTCAGCGTTCCGGAGCATTTCCGCACTCAGAAGATGTCCAAATTTGCGAAGAAATTCCTGGTTTGACAAGCCATCTGCACGTGCCGGAAGCGGAGTGCACCTTTCGTGACCCAGGACACGATGAACGGACAGGTGTACAAAAAAGAGTGCCTCCAGAAGCGGCTGCTTCCTCTCCTGAAGGCCCACAACGTCCCAACAATCTTCCGGATTTGGCCTCATGCCACTACTCCAAGGACGTGTTGAAGTGGTATGCGGACAATAAGGTCAATTTCGTGCTGAAAATGTTCAACCCTCCCAACACTCCGGAGCTCCGCCCCATCGAGAAGTACTGGGCAATTATGAAGCAGCACCTTCTTAAACGACCTAAGGTAGTGAAGACAGTCGAGGAACTGAAGAAAGTATGGGTTTACATGCATAAAACGGTTGATTCACAGGTTGTGCAGAATCTTATGGCCGGGGTTAAGGCCAAGGTGCGGGCATTTGCGCATGGACTGTAAATTAAATACGAGTAAAAGGGTAAAATGAAGTTTAATAGTTATTTCTCAATCCCTGAAAATTTGATGGCAATCGGATGAAAACTCGAATTTTGAGAATCAATTTTATGTGTGGCAATTTAATCGTGGACACCCTTTACTTTAATATGGTGTCAGGAGTAATAAATAGCATTATGATCATATGAATGAGTTTTCGATAGACTGCTTTATCGGTTCGTCTCTTGAATTTCAGGAAAGATCTCTCCTGGTCCTCATAAACTTCTGGGCAGTCACTCCAGATTTTCTTGCCAATTCACATCTAACATCCCAACTTTTCAGAAAAATTTGGTAAGTTTTTCTCTGAACTTAGTTATTTCTAAACTTCTAATAAATTTCATCCTGAACTGTGAAGAAAATTTTACCAAAACTTTGGCAAAGATCTGTCAAGATTTTTTTGGAAAATCTTCTACAATTTGTTGGAAGTTTCTTCAAGAACTTCTGAGAAGTCCTCTTCTGAACTGAGGGAAAGTATACTTGTGAACTTTTGAGAAGTTTGTTCCTGAACTGATGAGAAGTTTATAACATCTCTGGTAAGTTTTTCTTCCCTGCCCTTCGATTCAGAAAGGGATATGGACGCGTTCTGCCGAGATGGTCGCGGCAGATTTCATGTGTGAATAGGCTGCCACATTAACGTTCAATAGTGCCTGAACCAAATAAACTGCTGGTAATGATCACTTGAAAATGCGATGGGGCATCATCGCCCTGATATTCCTAAATGTAACACGTAGTAAAATGTTTCTTGTTTTCTATAAATAAACGTGTTGGAATAGAGTAAACCAGTGGAAACTCATCGGGAATGATCTCTCATATGCTTCCGTCGAACCATTCTGAACGGCCGTTGTGAGAATATCACTATGAAAATCTCACTTGCGCATAGCATGTTACTAATTGCTAATGCTTTCTCTTCTTTTCCCTGCTCTCTTCCCTATCCTATGACTGCGAGCAATACCCTAGTAGCACACATGTTGCAAATAAGTTGAGAGAACATAAATATGCCTTTGCTAGTCATAATCAAGTTGCTGTAACAAATTATGATCATGGTGTGCTACTTGGGTACCATATCCAAACGTCCAAACAACAATTGAATCCTGATCAAATCGTTTTTCAGATTTATTCCACGGCTATGAAAAATTTCCTTGCTTCAATAGATGTTCGTATTTCATCATCATCATGATCATCTCAAGTAAAATTTTTGTTGAAATTCGGGGAAGTTTTTTGCTGAGCTTATTCTTTCAAAACTTCCGTTGAGTCCCATTTGTGCTCCGAAAAAAAAATGTATTGACTTTAAGAAAGTTCACTCTATAATCTCTAAGAAAATACCCTTAAAGTTGTTGGAAGTTTCTTTCTGAGCTTCTGAGAAGTCCTCGTCTGAACTTTGGGAACTATTTTCCCTAACTTCAAGGGAATTTGTACCTGAACTACTTGAGAAATTCTTACTCAAACTCAAAAGTACTCCCAATGCTTATAGAAAGATATTTTTTGTTCGTTGAAGAGGTTTCTACCAGAACTTCGAGAAATCCTGGATCTGAAATTCTGAAACTTTCTCTTGTAAGCTTCGGAAAAGCTCTCTAGCACTTCTGGGAAGTTCCACCTTAAATTTTGGTTTCTTTCGGAACTTCTGGGAAGTCCTTTCCTGAATATCAGAAAAGTTTTCTCCTGAACTTTTAAGACGTATCGTCCTGAGTGAACGAAAGATTTACCTGTTCTACACAAGTGACAATTAACGGACGGACAGAAAAATTCGCTTTTCCTCACAGAACCGCAGGGTTGTAGATAAACGAAAACTTTCAGTTTTTTAGATAATTTGATGTTTAAGACTGTTTTAGAAAAATGTAAAACTTTCACTCGCAAATAATGTTGAGAATGTATGGTAGCTTCTCAGCGTGCTTCAAGATATAAAGGATGAAACGATAATGCGACAGTTAAGAGTGATTGGTACATCGACTATAGTTATCGGAAGGGAACCAGATGTCTACAGTAGTTTAGTAAAGGTTAATCAAAATAAATATAATGGTTAGTTTGAGTAAAATGCTCGACATTTGCGAATGACGCCCAAGCTACTTTTCGAAAAAGACAATAACTTAATTTGACTGTTCATTTTACGCGTGTTCGCGGCATAGTAAACAAGTGAATAACGCAGCTAAAGCTATATTGTTTCGCTCATGTGCAACAATGAAAGGTTTGACAGAAGAAAAACGTAAAGCAATTGTGACCAAATACAGTACGGAAACTGGTTTATCGATGAGGAACTAGGCAATGCAGGAAGAAGTTAGCGTTCGTGCGGTTCAAATACGCTGAAACAATTCGGTACACATAAAACGTTGCTGGATCTATCTGGTCGTGGTCGTAAACCTGGTTCATCTGATCCAGATTTAGACAAGATTGGCAAGCAGTTTGGAAGAATAGAGGAGTTGTCCATTAGAGATTGTGCAAAAAATATCAAACATCGATCGGAATAGTTCGGCGCGCTAGGGCACGTTGCACTCTTAAGACCCACAAAAAGCAAAAATGTCCCAAACGTATCAAATTACAACTTCCGGAAAAACCTGAGCTCCTACGTTGTGCGGTGAAGTTTTGAGCAAAAGGGAAACGTGCATTATTATGGATGATTAAACGTATGTTAAGCTGGACTACACAATGCTTCCAGGGGCAACACTTTACATTGCGAGGCAAAGAACTGAAGATCAAACTCAGAAAAATCTTTTTCTGTGAAAAATAGAAATAGTAATAGTTTGCGCGTTCTAATAGACCGATATCGCAAAAACGGAGTCAAATTTGTACAGAAGGTAGATTCTCCAAATTGTCCGCAAATAAGGCCCATTGAAATGTTTTAGGTTTAGATGAAAGTAATACTTCTGAAAAATGGTACAGAAGCCGCTGATGTTGACAAATTCAAAAAGGATTGGGTAAATGTGAGCATTAAGAAGAAAGGGCGTGACCTGGAAAAGTCAACGAATAACCAAATAAATATTAATGTTATTAGATCATTACATAACTAAGAAACTCTATTTTTGTAATTCGTACTCCAAAACAGAAGGTCATGTTATGCTGGTCCAACGTCCTATTAGAACCGCACCTGCTTCACGATATTTCTTCATAAAATCCTGTTGAGGGCTGCTTGTCTCCAGTTCTTCAAATGTCCCACACTTTCAAGTGGTTTAACCACCTAGCTCGCTGCGCTCCTCTGCATCTTGTACCGGTCGGATTCGAGGCAAACGCCATTTTTGTGGGGCTCGAAATTACATCATGTCCAGCCCATTGAACCCTTCCAGCTTTAGCGACTTTCTGGATACTGTGTTCGCCGTAAAGCTGCGCCAGCTCGTGGTACATCTTTCTTCCTATTTACATACACCGCCAAAGACGGTCCTAAGCACGCGCCGTTCGAAAACTCCATGTGCTTGCAGGTACTCTTCGAGCATTGTCCACGTCTCATGTTCGTAGAGAACTACCAGCTTATCAGCGTTTTGTACATGGTACACTTTGTACGGGTTGAAGACCAGCCTAAGGTCCGCATTTTGCCGACATGGGAATAATACGTCTCCGATTTTCTCTGCTATCCGACGTAACCAATGATCTGAGGTACAAATTCAGCCATCCATCGATTGTACAGTTCTGCCTATGCAGAACCAACTCTATCACGGTCGGTTCCTCTAACCGACGGATACTTAGTCTTCAACGCGTTTACCATCAATTCAACCTTTTTCGCTTTACGTTTCTGCTTGGTGTACTGATCAGCTACCACCTGGAATGTTCTGTCGACAAGGTCAGCGTCATCAGCGAAGCAGTTGAACTGACCGGATTTATTGAAAATCGTACCACGCATGTTAGTCCACACGTTACTCAACATCTTCTAGCGTAATGTTGAACAGGGAGGCTGGGAAGACCATCGCCTTGTCGAAGTCTTTTGCATGTTTCAAACGAGCCCGATAACGCACCCGATATCTTCACGTAACACTGTACTCAATCCATCATAGCCTTGATCATTCTGGTCAGTTTCCCGGTAAAAAACGTTCTTGTCCATAAACTTCCATAGCTATTCACGATCAATAGTATCGTAGGCGGCCTTGAAGTCAATGGATAGGTGGTGTGTAGGGACTTGATGGTTGCGACACTTTTGGAGAATCTGCCGCAACGTAAAGATTTGGTCAGTTGTTGATCGACGCTTAATAACTTCCACAAATCTGCTTGCTAGCGGTAATAGACGACGGAAGATAATTTGGGAAAGCAATTTATAGGCCACGTTGACAATAATGATCACTCGATAGTTCTTACATTTTAACTCGTTACCCTTTTTGTATATTAGGCATATAAATCCCTCTTTCCACTCCTCCGGTAGCTGTTCTGTATCCCAGATCCTAAGTATCAATCGATGCAGACAAATCGCCAACTTATCCGACCCATTTCAATAAATTCCGCTCTGATTCCATCGTTCCCAGCTGCCTTGTTATTCTTAAGCTGTTTGATAGTATCCTTAACTACACTTATCGTGGGAGTTGCCACGTCACCCTCGTCCATTCCTCCTGCTGTCTTGATATACCGCCTCTGCACCATTCAAGTGTGTATCGTAGTGCTGCTTCCACCATTCAGTCACCTCACGTTCATCCGTCAAGATACCTGCAACCTAATCCCGACACATTTCGGCTCGAGGCACGAAGCCTTTACGGGATGCGTTGAGCTTCTTGTGGAATTTACGCGTATCTGGAGAACGATACAGCTGCTCCATTTCTTCGCACTGCAACTCCTCCAGGTGACGCTTCTTATCCCGGAAAAGATGAGTTTGCTGTCTTCATTTCTGTCTATATCACTCCACATTTTGACGAGCTGGTTGCAGCAGCATCAACGACTCCAAAAAAAAGTACAAGCTCAGAAAAAAATAAAAATAAAATAAAAAATCAATCGGACGGAGTTCAGGACAGTGTGGTGGGCTCATGTCCTTCGGTACAATATCCACAGACTTTGCTGCATACCACTCCTTCATGGTTTTGGAGTAGTGGCATGAAACCAAATCGGACCAAAACATAAATATTTGACCGTGCTGTCTAAAACGCGGAAACAATCGTTTCTGGTGGCGTTCAGTTTTATTAATTTTACCGTTCGATCACTCCGTTTACCACAAGTGCATATGGCCTGCAAAATCAGGTACTTCGAAGCAACTCAGAAACTGTGAAATGTCCGGTTTTAATACAGATCTCATCGTTAATGATGCAGAACAGATGGGCGTTTAGCCAAAATCTGCTGGTATTCGTCCCAATTTTTGAAGTTCTGCATCTTGTACGTTCTCAATCCGCGTCATTTTTAGACAAAGTCCCGTGACGAAATGATCGCATTCCGTAAATTGAGCAATCAGCGCTCTCTTGGTTTTCTACTTGATTTCGTCCATCTCCTGGCTTGTGGCCACTGTCATCCGTTCTTAGAGCCTTTGAGGGGCCCTTGAAGCGTTCGAATAATGTCGAACGATTCTTCAGTTTTCCCAAGGCGCAATGCATCAACGCAGGATTGAATGAACGGTCTGTTAATTTTCTACTATCTCGGCCGGAATCTCACTGACAACTGCACAACTGAGCGGTTGTAAACAAAACACTCTAACGCAACATTTGGTTAATTTCGGTCAGGTATTTTTAAAATTACGCAAGTTTGAATGTGTCGCAATAATTATCGCCTCACCCTTTATGCATTGCTTCAAAATAAGGAAACGGTTTGTTCAGACAAACACTTAACTTGAGTACACTAAGGTCTTTCTTTACACGGAGGATACGTTCCAATTTTACTATAAAACCGCGTAAAAAAGACTAAAAAGAGTTGATCAATTCTCATGCATAAACATTTTAAATTGCTTCGATTTTGTTTGCATGTATTACCTTTTCATGCAATGGTCAAAATACAGTTTTCAAAATTATCGCCGAATACAAGCCGTGTAAAAATACCTCATTTTGCATATTTCAAAAGCATGCGCATCGGTAAAGAGTTCAAAAAATAGTTTTTTACACTTTGGATTTCACTACGAAGGAATTGTTTCCACAAGGTGTGCAAACGTCAATGCTGTACTATGATATACTATACAATAAAAATGTAACCGAGCGTAGCATACAAGACTGAGCTATGGAACTCATAGGTTATAGTATCCTATCATTGGTGGGTAGAAATATGCAGCTTCCAAATGGAACGTGAAATTGAAAACATAAAAACACGTGCCGTAAGGATATAGCTATAATTTATCGCTGAAAATGGTTACGCGTGTGCCCATCAATGACAAATTGTCACAAATCTAAGCAACCGAAGTATATGGAAATTATAGAGAACTGCATTACTCAAATAATCCATGATCATCTCTTTATGATCACAACACTGCCAATCAGCGCCGGTGACGCGTTCCACTAGTTGTGAGAGAAACTAATCGTTGCTCCCCAACATGCAATTGCTGCTCGTCGAATTGAGCGCCAAAATAAAGCATGCATGCTGCAAGTGTATAAAATCATTTGCATCTCAGCCGCCCGACTGCAATGTTTGAAAAACGGTCGTCTCCGTCGTTGTCGTCGGCTTCATCATCGTCATCATCATTACTCGCGTCGCTACATAGCTTTCGTGCAAGTTTCGTTCCAAGTTGTGCACAAGTTGACTGAGGCGGAAAGTGCTCGCGATCGTTGTTCGTTCTGAAGAAAGTAAATTAACCGACAAAACATGTGGAATATTGTGGTGGTATTTCTGATATCGACGCTGATCGCCTCCATGGCCTACTATCGTTGGAAGCACCGGAAGTTCATAGCAACGCTGGCCAAAATGAATGGTCCGCTGTCATTGCCCTTGCTGGGACATGTGCATCTGCTGAAGGATTTCACCACCGAAGGTGCTTGATTATATTTTTTGTTGTATGAAGTTATGCGAAGAACTTTTGAAGAAATGTGAAATTTTGAACGAAGAATTAATGGAAGTATTACGTGTTTGATAGTGTGCCTCATTTGAAAGATGTATAGACAATAGTTAATAGCCGTTTAAGACCCCTAAATCACAAGAAGTATGTTTCAATGAACGATCAGTGATTCAGTTTTTTTATGACAGTGAAAAGTGAATGAAAAACACATCTTCTCATAAAAGGCCTGCCTCGATCTCTGTAATGTACGTTTCATAGAAAATTCACTTGAAAAACTGTATCAGTTCCCTTCAGATGATGATACAAAATGCTTGCATATGTGGTTTGTAGACAAAATAAGTAAAATTTCAACACATTGATAAAAACTTTCCTGTTGAATAAGTGCGTTTAAATGATTTTTTTTTAAGATGAAGAGAAGAGATATGTTATTTTCATTTCGTTCTTCTGCCGGTTTGCCAATCTTAGCAGCATTCGTCAGTGTCTTGTAGTGGACCCCAGCATAAGTGCTAGAAAAGGTGTACACATTGTAGTAAAATTCACGTATCTGTCAAAGATAAGTAGTATTTGAGGGAAGGTTTCTGCAATCTTAAAATAGACGCCATCATTGCCAAGGAATTTCCAAAAACATAAACGTTCAGATTTGTGTTTGCCAAATTGTTGGTCTCACTTTTTTAGCTCTTCGACAAAAGAGAACGGAATGTTTCTGTGAAGAGCTGTAAAAAACATTAGAAGAAACATGAAACCGTTAGCTATAAGGTATACCAATGAACATTGGAGATTGATTATTTACAAGCAAACGTACATAAACAAACTGTTTTTACTTATAAAAACAGTATCTAGCATCTATCGGGCTTCCTAAACATAGTCACTCAAAGCGCACATACAAATCAAGACCATGCTGGAGTGCGATCTCTAGTATGGTCTAAAAGTTGAATAGATGAGAAGCTTTCTCGACTTTCATGGGCACAGAGTTTGCTTATACATGCCACACAATAATTTATGATTGGAACAAGCGTCGGAACATATAAACGGAATGCTCTGAAATACTCAAGTATAGTTTAAACAGTTGAGAGCTGAAAATCAGTTTATAAGATATTAAGTTGGAATGCCAAGGAGAAGAAGTCTATTTTGTTGAAACTAATGAAACTTAAATTAATTCCATGTGATTGCAAATGATGCTATTAACCAAATAGCAACCATATTAACAAACCACTATTCAAATAGCTGCAGCTTTTCTTGGAAGATTTATTGCAAACATTAAAATGCAAACTCACTTTATTCTACGCTCGAACGCATCAACAGAATTTTCACTCACCTACTTCTCACGCTTTTGAACTCACTCTTCCCACGGGTATGGAACAGTTCATCTGCGTTCAATTCTCATTTTTTTTTCTTGTTTTTGCCAATCAGTTGTAGACCATTTTTTAACAATTGAGTCATTTTGCTTATACTATATGTGACAATTTTAAAATATGTTCATGACTTAAAATATCTTATGGTTTTAAAGTAAATTCTTTAATTTGGTTTGAGTCAATGGAAAGTCAACAGAGCTGCAATGTTTATCTGATTTATTGGTGCGAATTGGCACAATTTTTACTGTAGTGGCTTGTTATAAAGAAATATAATTTTTAATACCAAAGTAGCCGGGAGGATATGAAGAAATTAAGTTTTGACAGAATGTGTATGAATACGAGGCGAAACAATTCACTACACTCTTCACATGTTTGAATGTTGGTGAACATGCAACGTGCTTCAAAAGTTGGAAATGGTAATCTTGTCCAATCTAATCTACGAAAAGCAAATAAATAGAATTGTTTTTGTACTGATTCTAATGGTTCTTCGTAAGTAATTTGCAAAGGTGATCAAACAATGCTGCAGAGTTTTACTATTTACCAAACACATGAAATATATAGTATTTATATTGTATAGGTGTCTCACAATAGGTGTCACTAAAACAAAATGGGATTACAGCTAAACAAATCAACAAAATCATAGCATTTATTTTTCAATTGAAAGATACATGTTATAGAAATAAACAATATTAATTCAATTCGAATCTCTCGCCTTTTTCCTTGATAACTTTGCGCAAACGCTTTGTAAACCCATCGCAGCTGGAACGCACGATTTCCTGAGGAATTTGGTCCCAAGTACCAACCAAATGTTTCTTGAAACGATCTAAAGTCTGGATCTATTATCTGGATGCAGTGTTTATTTCACTGCAGCGTTCCTAGTGGTCAAATCTGGAATATTTTGACAACAGTTTGTTTTGAAATGTTCTCTCTTTTAGTGCTTTTAGAACTTTTTCGTCACGAATCATTTTGTTTCAAAGAAGTTATACTTGACAGAACACTTAAACAGAAAATTAATTTTGGACACTCATCATCGACCATTTTTGTGATTGGCAAAGTATCGATCGGCAGGATCTTAGCAAGCGTCGCAATAGAAATAAGGATCGGAAGTTGCTTTGAAAGTGTAAAGAACGATTCGGGCTGACACAGGGCTGTAGGATTTTGATATCGTCAAGGAATTCAACCCGAGTAACACATCTTCATGATTTTGTGTTGAGTAAGCTTCTTTATAACCACATCCAGTCATATTAAAGTATTTTCAACCACTTGTAATACTTGTGTGTTGCTTGGGAATGCCAAACAACACCAATTGTGTGTTGTCTTGGGAAGCACTGTCAGAAGAATTCGTTCACGAGGAGAATTTCAATCTTTTTGGGCCAGTAAGCACCAAACATAACACTGAAGCAGAACCTGGTGGCCAACCAACGTGCCCGTAAGTCGTACAATCAGGTTCTTATGACGTACATACGATATATTCTCATGGACGACGAAACATACGGGAAGATGGATTATGGACAGCTTCCCGGACAGAAATCCTATAAAGCCACTTGACAAGGTGATGTCCCTAGCAAGTTCAAATTTGCGTCTGCCAATAAATTTGCAAGAAAACTTATGATCTGGAAAGGTATTTGCAGCTGTGGACAAAATACCCAGGTTTTCAGGTTGGATTGCAAAATGTGCCAGCAGGAGTGCCTGAAAAAACTTCTTCCGTACAACTTCTTCCGTAAAACTTCTTCCGTATCAAAACAAGGGGAGGGAGGGGACTTTTATTAATAGAACATCAATCCACCAAATAACCCTTAAGATATAATATGAAAAAGAGTGACAAGGGATGAAACAGAGATGAAGAGATTATCGAAATCAGGTTTGCCTACAGGGTGTTCAAAATATGATAAATGGTATACGAAGAAAAGTTCAAGGAAACCAAAATCGGAATAATTCTTTCACTGTTTTTCCTTTAATGTGCAATAAATTACCTCTATTTTGAGTACCCAACATATTTATTTCATTAACATCCCAAGTAACAATTTCAGTTCTATTCCAGCCGTATAGCACTCCTCCCGGCTCTGTTGATGAAACAAGATTCAAAACTGTTTTGTCCACCAACACCTCACCCCCTCGATGCATCTTTAAAGCCGAAATGTGTACAAAGGCCCACTAGGCTAATGTAAATTTTAAAATTTTTGCTCCCCTAAGCTTAATCGACGCCAATTTGGGTCCTGATAGTCCCCAAAAAATTTGAACACATTTGGTTTTAATTTGGCATTGCACACGCTATTCAAAGTTTGTATGGGAATTGGTATGAAGAATCTCAAACTTATATTTCCAGATCCCTAACATCTTAATATTATATCCTTAAACCAAATCTAATATAGATTCATAAAGTGTAAGTTGTCAACTATCAAAATGCCGAAGATACCTGACATGTAAATTTTATACAAAAATAGTTATTCAATAAAACATAAAATACAAACTTTAGGTATGATGTTTGTTATTATTTTTGTTATCTTATTATTTTAAATATTTAATGTATTTTATTTATTTTATTTTCATATATTTTATATATTATTTTATATATATTATATTACATATTTTACAAATTTTATATATTTATATATTTTATATGTTTATTATATGATTTAATTTTTTATTATTTTATTTGTTGAATAACTGTTTTTATATAAAATTTACATGTCAGGTATCTTCGGCATTTTGATGGTTGACAGCTTACACTATATGAATCTTAATTAGATTTGGTTTAACGACATAATATCAAGATGTTAGGGATCTCGAAATGAAAGTTTGAGATTCTCCATACTAATTCCCTTACAAACTTTGAATAGCGTGTGCAATGCCAAATTAAAACCAAATGTGTTCATATTTTTTGGGGACTATCAAGACCCGAATTGGCATCGATTAAGCTTAGGGGAGCAAAAATTTTGAAATTTGCATCAGCCTAGTGGCCCACTCTATAGACGGTTGTGAAAACAAATTAATAAAACCTTTCCAAGACTATAAAGATTTTGAAAATGTTCTAGTGAGAGATGTAATGAACACTTGAGAACCTTCATAAAACCTATTGGCTGCCATCAAAACCAGCATAGGGTCAAATGGCCACAGCTGTCAAACTTCACGGCGATATTGTGGTTGTTTGTTTCTGCTTTCTTTGATTCTCTGCTCTTCTAATTCATTCAACAATAAATAATGGCTAAGTAAAAAGTTCAAGTGGTGCGGGAAATTATGTTGGATAGCAAAATATATAAAACAAATTGAGTTTTTTTAATAGCGTATCATGCTCCAAATCATATGCGCATTTAATTTTAATGGTGAATATTGGCACGATAAGAGCTGAAAATTAATGCGCCTCGGAAATTATGCGAGTTTATAACAACAAAAACAAAATTGAAAGAATTATATTCGATAAATTGATCAAAAAACTTCTGAAAACTTATGGAATTCAATAAGGTTATCTAAACGAATACTAAAGTTTGTCGCAGATCTACAGTTCAATTGTATTACATTTAAAATTTGGTGTATTTATTTTTCCACATTTCAATTATTTCATATATTTCAATATGGCGATTGTAAGAAATCACAGTTTTGCTAAAAAGCCAATTTATCTTAGCAATGGCTACAATAAAACTATCTGGTCGCTTGGTAGCTTTCGGCAATGCCAATTAGCCGTTTAATGCATTTACTGGAGGCAAATTGTTTTAAAATGCTTTTTCAACTGACCATAATAAGATAATATGAATAAGTCCTAATACGGCATTTCAAAACAGCATTTTACGAGTTTTCAAAGTCAAAATAAAACCTTTGATAGGAGTAAAAGGAATTTTAGAAGTCAAGGTTTTAAGATCGTCGTAAAGAAGCTGTGTAGGTTCTTATAAACCTGACTAAAATTTGAAACCTATTGGCACCTCTTACTGCCATAATAAAACCGAATTGATTTCTAGTGGCTTTCATAAAACTTTAGTAAAACTTTATAAAGCTGGATGGTTTTGGCAATGTTACTTGGGATGGTTTCGAGATAGATCCGTTTTTTTTTGCATCCAGATATTAAATGACTTAAGCTTTATATGTAATGCGAATGTTTCTTGGATATGTATAAGGGTTATTCCTAGTATTGATTAAGCTCCATCTCACTAATAACTCTTCTACAAAAATTTGAGCTCAATTGTTTGCGACCTAGAACTGCACTTGCCCTCCGAAGTTTTTGGGGCCGGGAAAGGTTCTTATGATAGTAAGAAACCCCTCCCTTTTCTGGAAGGGGGAGGGGGTTCCCATACAAATGATACAAAAATTTCGGCAAAATTTGAGAACTGATCAAGCAAAGGAAACCAAATTTAGTATGTGAGCGTTTTTGGAGGCAAAATTTGTTTCGATCTGGTTCAAGGCCACTCCCCCTCTGGAAAGGGAAGCTGTCATACAAATGAAACAGAAGTTACTGCATTACTCAAGAATTCATCAAGCAAATAGAACCAAATTTGGCATGTGGGGTTTTTTTGAAGTAAAAAATGTTTGTACGGTAGTTTGAGACCCTTCCCCCCTGGAAATAGGGGGCTCTCATACAAATGAAACAAAATTTACTGTATAACTCGAGAACTAATCAAACAAATAGAACCAACTTGGCATGAACGAGTTTTTGGAGGGAAAAAATGTTTCTTTGTTGGTTTGAGACGCCTCCCTCTTCTGATTTTGGATGCATGATTCTTTTTCTATGGTCGATACCCCTCCTCCATCTGGAAGAAGGAAGAGGGGGTTCTCTCAAACAAATGAAACAGAAGTTTCTGCGTAAATCGAGAGCTAATCAAGCAAATGCAACGAAATTTGGCATGTTGGGGTTTTTGGAGGCAAACAATGTTTCGGGGGTGGTTCGGGACCCCTCCCCCTCTGGAATTGGGGGCTTTCATAAAAATGAAACACAAATTTCAATCGACCATGAGAATAATCCAGGTAACTACATCAATTGTATTTTTCGGATAAGAAGCATGTTCTTCTAAGTCAAGAAAGGGGGATGCTTGAGCTATTTTCATAGCTATATTATGCACAAGAAGTTAATCTAAGGTTAAGCAAGGGAAAATTATATGCAAATAAATACAATGCAAAATGTTGCTACACTCAAAGAAAAACCATGGTAAAAACTACCAATCTGAGGGTTTAATTTAAACCCAAATGTACGAGCCCAATGCTCGCTTGCCGTGTCTCCGGAGGTGGTCTGCTTGGAGTCCCTAAGATGGAGTTTATCGGATTCCAATACGGTAGTCAGATACGTAAAAAAAACAGCGGACGTCTGCACTCTTCGACTATACGTTTTCAACTCCTGTATATTTCGATTATCGCTTATTACTAGGTACATTTTTATCTCTAATGTAGTGTAGGTGTGGTGAGTTTCTAACTCTAGGTAAATATTTTATACGTAGGTAGGCTTGGTAAGTTTAGTAAATGTGTGGTGATGGTGATAGGGTTCCTAAGATAGTGTAATAAATACAGTTCATTTTCTTCTTTTAAAGTTTGATTTCAGGTTTTAGTATCGCGCTCGTACACCAAACAAAAATAAAAAATAAAACACTATAATCGAAGTCGCACATTAGCAAACGAAAATATTTTAACAAAATTCATTCCAAAAAACAATCGTAAACGCGTCAGTTTTATTAAATTTCTATTCATTTAGTTGCAATCATAGCAACGCTCGCTCCGGATTCAGCTGGTTTATTATAAAACGTATGCAATTGTTATTCGATAAGAAAGCAATATATTTTCCCTCTTCAAACTTTTGATTACACATAGAATGAATATAGGAGCAATGTGGTTATTATGGGAACCGTTTCCAAAGTAGTTAAAAGAAACAGTTTACGTAAAATCTCGAGTATTTTCCTTTTTCTTTTTATAGGTCAACAAATGATTTTTTCATTGAATATTATTGCAAAATTTGTAAAAAGATTTAAAAAGTTATAATGATAGTGATAACTGATTATCTCATTGAACATAATCATAAAAATGGTGAAATATACTTATTAACATTATTTTGGAGTTACGTAGATACAGACAAAAAAATCTGTAGTAGAAACTACCATTTCGAGGGTTAAATTAAGCGCAAACACAAAAAATAAGCATAGTTGAGTAAAATGGTAGTTTCTACGGCAAGATTTTTTTCAGTGTACGTTTAAAGTAAATACATTTTTATCCTGCAAAATCACGTAACCATGAACGCATCACCTTTACCGTTTCCTAACTTGACGAAACATCATGCCGTAAGTAAAATGCCAACCATAAACATCGGGTAACGCTTAGACGTAATTAACGCATTATGACTGATAAAAATGACGAATTTCCGGCGTATGAAACAAAGTGACGTAAATTCTGTGATTACATAAATGCAGTTATTCTTATCTCAGTGTGCCAAAATTATTTTTTGGGTTTTAAGTAGGAATTTAAATGAAAGCCGAAAATGGTCGAGTCGGTTTTCTCAACAAACCCAACATGTTATATAAAGTAATTTGAAACAATACTCAAAAAATATGTATATAACATTGAACGTTTCATAAAATATGAAATCATAGTTTACATTTAGTATAATATAATATAATATTTAATATTTCACCGTACTCTTTTTGTTTTTGAAGGGTGTATTCGTGGATAATGGCACTGACAATTTTTTTACCTAAACGCGATCACTTATTCGATTCTTTTCAAACTTGAAAAAAATTAAGATCAACTAATATGCTATGGCTTTACATACTATAATTGTTATGTTTGTATTCTCCGGACGTGGAGTAACGATGATGATGTAGAAGGAGATGTTCGCTCATCACAATGAGGCCTCAGTGGACAGTAAGGTTTGCTAAAGATGAAAGATATGAAGAGAAAGTGTTGATAGTTCCGTCAGAGTAAAGATTTAGTTGGATTTAGTTCGTCTATTTCAATCGACGTTTTTTTCCCATATCAAATGCTCACATCTTTCTCTTGCCTCCGTCCATTAAGTTTTGTAAAATACCTTTTACCATCTGTTCGTTAATTTTCATCCAAACTTTTTTCAATTCAAGTTCATTTTCGAATATTCTGGGATTCCAATGAATTCTTCGGGATAGCCTCCATGATTGAGTGCAGTTCCGGTGAATTCGGAGAGCACATTTTTGGCCTATAACCACTCCAACCCGTTCCTAGCATGAGTGTGGCATGAGGCAAGGCATCGGCCAAAATAGAGTAGATCATTGTGATTATTCATGAATGGCAATAGTCACCTACGAAAACACTTTTGCTTATATATTTCACTATTTTTAGTTCTGCCGTTATGAAGCGCTCATTACATCGCAATTGCAAATCACCTGCCAGATAAGGAATTTTTTGGCAAATTTTCACATTTTCCGAGCATCCTTCTGCAAAACATGCTTCTTCCGAACATCCTTTTGAACGTCAATCTTGAACTTGACGGCGAAAAATGACCCTGTCCGGGTTATTGACCAAGGTCAGCCTTAACGTAGGTTTCGTCGTACATTAGGATGCAATGCGGATTAGTGAGAAACTGCGTACAGAGCTTCCGGGCACGGGCTTTAGAAATGAGATTGTACTTCTCATTCCTGTTCGGGGCCTTCTACACTTTGTAAGCATGTAGTCTAGACCGTTTCTAGATAAAACAGATCGACTCCTTCGATTTTCTAGAGACATCCTAGATCGACATGTATGGCCAGCGTTCAAGTTCTGCTACGACCTCCTTGGCCGCTTTGGAATTGACTGGGCTGCTTCTGCTTACACTTCTTTTCTTCGTGTGACAGTCAAACGCTCCTTAAATGTTTTATCACACGGGACACGATGGTATCAACGATACCAAGCTTCTTAATTAGTTAAAACTTGACAGACGTACACAATACACATTGAACCAGTTTGAAATTTCATTTTCAAAGAAAAAATACTCAAATGGTTCAAAAGATTTGTGTATTCCATTTTCCACGAATACAGCCTTTATGTAACGAAAAAACTTTAATAGCATTATAATTTTTGTCTTACAGAAAAAATCTTCAAAAACCTTTACAAGTACAGCAACATGTATGCATCACCCGTGGCAATTCAGCTTGGTCCCTTGGTGCACGTCTTCACATACAAACCGGAGCATATTCAGGTGGTGCTCAACTCACAGCACTGTCTGGACAAACCCATGCAGTATGAGTTCCTCCGGGTTAGTAGAGCAATATTCTCCGCACCAGGTACCTTCTATCTACTGGGTTAGATTCGCTAGACCATTGTTCCTAACCAATTCATTTCAGCGGAACTTTGGAAATACCAGAGAAAATTGTTCAACCCATCGTTCGGACCGGGTATGCTAAGCGGATTCGTTTCGATTTTCAACGAGAAGAGTGCCGTCCTTACAGAAATGCTGAGTCTACACGTTGGAAAAGCTCAGCAGAACATCAGTCAGGAGATCATCTTGTGTGCTCTCGACACAATTTGCAGTCAGTTAAAGATTTAATTCTACATCCTCAACCATATTGAGTAATATTTCCCTTATCGCATCTACAGGTACGGCATTCGGAATCAATCTGGATCTACAGAGAACACAACTTGGGGCAGAATACCTGGATCACCAAGAGACCTACATACAATACGTTACGCAGCGAGTATTTGCAGCGCATTACTATCCTGACTTTATTTATCGTATGACAAAAGTATATCAAAAGGAAATTGAAGCTTTTGAAGGGATGCAAGCCTTATCTAGAAAAGTCGCCGAAACTCTCGACATCTCCGAGGATTTATCTAAGGAACTTCCTCTGCCAAAGAAGGAGAAAGAAACGGAAACGAAAAGAGCACAAATATTCGTGGACAAACTGTTGGACGTGGTTCACGATGGTGCAATAATCAAGCGGGGAGATATTATGGAGCACATGTTGACAATATTCTTTGCCGGAAATGATACAACGGCCACTACATTGAACAACTTGCTGCTGATGTTGGCTATATATCCCGATGTACAGGAACGAGTCTACCAGGAAATAGTATCAGTTTGTCCCGAGAAAGACAACCCGGTTACGATTGAGGACGCTTCCAAACTTTCATACACGGAAATGGTTTGTAAGGAAACGATGAGACTGTTTCCGGTAGGCCCTCTGCTAGCGCGAGCAGCGAGAAGAGATGTGAAATTAGACGGTATACTCAACTAGGCAATTAGTAAGTTGACTATATTTTAAAATCGTTGTTTTATTCTAGATACGTTCACGATCCCCGCCGGGACCACCGTCGTCAGCTGCATCTACAAGGTGCACAGGGATCCAGAAATATGGGGCCCTGAAGCGGACAGGTTCAATCCAGATAACTTCCTACCAGATCTCGTAGCCAAGAGGCATCCCTATTCATATTTGCCATTCAGCGGCGGACCCCGAAACTGCATAGGGGTGCGATATGCGTGGCTTTCGATGAAAATAATGATCGCCCACGTTCTGCGGAGGTACCGACTGAGGACGTCACTCACGCTGGACACACTGAACGTCAAATATTCTATAATCCTGAAGATCGCGGATGGCTGCCCGGTTACCGTGGAGGAAAGATGAATACGAGTAGAGATTGAGTTTTTTATTCAGATTGATCTTTAATTGTTAATTTGTAGTTCCTAACGCAGTATTACGCTCAGTTATCGGATGGTTATGATAATAAAATCCATTTACATCCACTTTCAGTAAATTCGATATGGTTTCGAACTGTCAAAACAGAGCTTTACAATTTAACTTTAAAGAGTGTTAACTAATTTAGTATAGTGGCCAAGATGCCAAGATTTGTGAGTAAGAATGTCATATAGTCATGTAGTCTAACTAAACTGAATAATTATATGTTAATTAATGTCATTTCTGAAATGCATTTTCACGGAAGTCAATTTAAAACATTAATAAAATACATATTGTAATATAATATACTTACTAAGAAATAACTATACTCAGTAGCAAACAAAAACCGATCGAAATTTTGCTTCCAAGAAACGTCATGTTCAACCTTCTGTAACATTGTCAATAATCAATATTTTTGGCTGTTAATTTGGCAACATCATATCCTATATTATGTGATCAAACTTTCATATTGAAAAAGTTTATAAAACTTAGTTATGATAACATACGTGAAATAAGTCATTTTTGGACATACCAATTTCAAAAATCCGTATTTTTGTAAAAAATTTAAGAAGCACAGTAAAAAATTTACCACAGGCCACAATGATACGAATAGACAAATTTCGTGACAAAAATCTATAACTCGAAAACCATTAACTTTGGACCTTCACGAAAACAACACAACTATGCACCGTAGCATTTCGTCGCTTCAAATTGGCCGTCGTGGAAGCAAATAGTTTCGAACATTTTTTTCACGCACCTCGGAGTTGTTTTTACTCAACACACGCTAAAAAAAAGTTCTCTTTTTACCAACCTGTAAGTAGGGTTAACATTACTCAATCGTTGAGTTAAAATGAGCCAACAGATCACATTGATTCTACCAAATAAGATACTGTAACCCGTTTACTTAAATTTAGGTAGTTTAAACTCAAATTTTCAGTACTTTTCTTTTTCCGTGTAGAATTATAGTAAGGTATGCGCACAGGAAAATCTAGCCAAAAAAAAACTTCGAAGTCGAGTTATTAATACGCGACACTGAAGAAGTCTGCACATTGTAGACGAAATACGCGTATCTTTCAAGATAAGCAAAGTTAGTTGGAATTAAATGGAACATACTAATTTTTCTTCTAATTTCTAGGTAAACTTGCTGGTTAATCGTACATGTAATTATGAAGATTTTGCTCTTCAAACCACAACTAAAATTAACCTGCCAAACCATGCACTTTAAAGAGAACTTCAATAACTTTGAAATGATCGTCAACCTTGCATTGTTGTAATGCGGTATAAAATTTAAGACCAAGAAGGAAGAAGTTTCATCATCCATAACCACGCAGTCAAATTTTGTCAGCAATTTGTCGTACAGCTTACGCACTCTTGTTTTCGAACCATTCAACCAATCCAGGAAGCGTTTTAAAATTCTTCATGCGGTTGAACGAGGGACTCCGAGAGATTTTGTTATGTCATGATGCGACATATACGGATTTTTCACAAATTTTGCAAAATTTTTCAAGCACTTTTGACTCAATTTTCAATACAATGCTTTTGTGACAGCAAATCGTATGTCAAACCGTTCACACACAAAATTACCCTACATTAGCGGTATTGGTGACATCTTTGCATTGACATATAAACATACATGGCTGGATTTTGCAGTGCGCATTGCTTAGTCAAGGGTAGCCAGGCTAAGTTCCAATGATACATGCAAATGTGGTGGGCCTTGTCAAGCAGAACCCAAATCTGTCTTCGAGAGAAACGACCAAATAGCCAATGCACAGTGGGAAAAATGGGACCCAAAATCACAACTAATTAAAGGCTGCTGGATAAGTGCCCTGTAAAACAGCTTATCTTATGTAAAAAAATGCGAGTAATCAAATGGTGATGGTTTCATCTTGGGCGTCTGCCCGGGAAGTGGCTCATTTTGCCCGATTTTCCCCTAATTTCGGAAGAAAAATTTAATAATCACACATTTATCATATTAGCTGAGATAATATTGCATTCATTGGTGCTGTACTGTTGTGGAAATGTCTGGAGAATCCAGGTAATATTGTCTTGTAAAAACGTCAGGAACTGTCCATTTTGCCTGATATTCCCCACATGCTGAAAGTACTAGATATGCCATGTGGTTTTGGAAATTTGGGCGAATTAGAATCTATAAAAATGCAAAACACTATTGTAGAACTGTCCGGGGAAACTGAATGGAGACTATGTCGTATTGTGTAAACATCAGTTATTGACCACTTTTCCCGCTTTTCCCTACAGAGTGGAAGAATCAATATATAAAATGCGATTTTTGGAATAGCTGCACATTAGAATTAAATCAAATGCACTAAAATATTATTAAAATGTCTGGAAAATTGAATGAAGTGGATGTCGACTGATGCAGACTTTGGAAAGTGGCTTGTTTTGCCCGATTTTTCCTTAATTTTGAAAAAAATAATTGGATAATCCTACATTTATCATATTTTCACTAATAATATTGAACCCATTTGGGATCAACGATTGTTAAAAACGTCTGGAGAATCCAATGAAAGCAATATCGTCTTGTAAAAACCTCATGAACTGTCCATTTTGCTCGATATTCCCCACATATTGAAAATAATAGATATGCCAGGTGGTTTCCGAAATTTCACCTAATTAGAATGTATAAAAATGCAATGCACTATTGTGGAATTGTCTGGGGAATCACATGGAGGGGATGTCGGCTTGTGTAGACATCAGTTATTGTCCATTTTACCCGATTTTCTCTGCATACTGGAAGACTCAATATATATAATGCGGTTTTCGAAATAACCGTGCGCTACAATACAATCAAATGCACGACAATATTATGAAAATGTCTGGGAAATTGCACAGGGTAATTTTCTCAGAGAGCCTCCTTGAATACGAATACAAGCGAATGTCACGCGTAACACTTAAAAATGGCATATCAGCTTTGGTAAACAAAACATGTAACTATTGAGATACACATACAGGAGTGGCACATGAGCATGTTTGATTGTATTCGTTAGCAATACTATGAAACATTTCCGGAGATGAAAAGTTACGACGGCACAAGAACCAGTTCTCTGAACAAAATTCGTGATTTTTTCTGCACTACCACTCATTTAGTTGGTCGTGCATTATGTTTACGGTGTTTTGACATACGAATACAACTTCATTTGACAAAATGCGTCCCCTCTCACCCTACATCATTGAGTTCTCCCACTTCTATTTTTGAATTCGTGAGAAAAAAATGACTGCAGTGTCATTTTTAACAGTTGATTCATTTTTGAATTAATTTCATTCAAGAGTTTATAGTTTCAGTAAGAATGCTTTCAAATAGAGATATTGCGACATAGATGTACAGCATAGATGTATTCCACATTATTAGAGCTAACTGTATGATAATTAAATTTTAATCTCGAAATTAGGGGAAGGTCGGGTTAAATGAGCCACTTCGCGAGGTCTGCAATAGACGACAATCCCTCCATTCAATTTGCTAGAAATTTTTAGATAATTGCAGTGTATTTAATTTTTATTCTAATTCGCGGCTTCTTAAAAACAAACATTAAATATTGGTTCTTCCAGTATGCAGAGAAAAGCGGGTAAAATGGACAAATACCGATGTCATTTAATTCCCAGACAGTTTCACAAAAGAGCATTGCATTTCTATACATTATAATTTGTGAACGGTCAATATGGACAGTTTCTAACCTTTTCACAAGACGATATTGCCTCCATTACATTCTTCAGATGTTTTCACAATACTAAAGCACAAATGGGTTCAATATTATCAAAGCAAATATGATAAACGCAGGGTTATTCAATTTTTCTTCAAAAATAAGGGGAAAATCGGGCAAAATGAGTTGCTTCCGAAGTTTGTACAAGATAACATCCCCTTCATTAAATACGACCTTTTCGTTAATTATTTGCGTTTCTCTAGTAACCACAAAACGTTTTTCAAAATGTTTGATAAGTTTCCTACAACTCTCTTTTTGACAGCAAGACGGTAGGATGAACGGTTCAAAATATATGGAGTAAAATGGTTCAAACAGTATTTTCAAAATTTTCGTTTAACATATGCCTATTTGGCTATTCATTGTACACTTTAAACATAATGTGTGAAAACTTTAAGCTCTAACATCAGTTTTGGTAAAAACTTAAGGGTGGAGCGATCTGAAGTGAAAAAAGCGTCTCTAAGTGAAAAATGAGAAGAAAAAAAGTGTCTCAACTTTTAAAGCATTTTTATAATCTCAACTATTTGCCAAAATAAACATGTTTCGATGTTACGGGATATTTCCAGCAGAAAATACGGCCTTTTCATGTTCTCCAGCACCACAAAAATACCTTTTAAGAAATATGCGTTTAGTTTCCCACGACTCACTCTTAGCCAGCAAGACGATTCTATAACAGCATAAGAAATAGGGGAAAATGATTGAAAAAACATTTCTTATATTTTAGTTAACTTGTGTTTCCAATTTATTATGCGCATACTAAAGTAAATATATTGTTTCTACGTTTAGATTAGGTTAGAGAAATTTCCTTTCATTTTACATGTTTATATACACTATGAAGGATTAATGCTACATCATTTGAAAACAATTTTGCCTCTATCTGATGATCTGAACGCGGAACAAAAGAGTGATATTGTTGTGTACCAGTAATCACTTTAGTTTTCATAAGATACATAACATTTTGAACGGTAGTATACCAATCGGCCACATAATCAGTATACTACCGTTCAAAAGCCCTCCGCTCGTTTTCAACTTGTATCTTTCAATTTTCAAAGCCTGCCGTTACGCTATACGATACTTTCTTTTCACTTTCATCATTTCTAGCAATAAATTACTGTCCACTCCTAGAGCCTCTCATTAAGATGAGAAGTTATCTGCTTCTGACAAATTTCATCAACTCTTGTTGTTGGAGAATCTAGAAAAACTTATGAAAAGGTCGTATTTTCGAAAATTATTTGAGCATGATAAAATTATTTGTTTGACATTATTTCACAACGCATAAAATCAGAAGAACTACTCTCGCAATTGAACTTTTATAGTCCCAGTCGGCATCTTAGAACACGGAAATTATTCTTAGAAAAGTCATACAGAACTAATTATGCAAATAATGGCCACATTAATCGAATGATGCGCCAGTATAACTTACATTGCGAAATCATCGGCATCACTATGTCTAAAGAACAAGTAAAATGTCGTTTAAAAGACAACAGAAATAATGTATAGTATGTAAGTAGAACACTGTAACCATTGTATGTAATCTCCATTGCTTGACGAAATAAATAAATAAAAATAAATAAATAAAATAAATCACAAATATCTCGAGAACGAATGCTCTTACGAAGGCCATCATAAGGGGTTGAATTTTTTTTATATACATCAAAAATCATATTATTTAATCAGAACACGTTTATTTCCGCTAATATTAAAATTTTGAGAAATGCACCGAAAACTGATGTTCTGAAAACTTTTTTTCCTGACATTTCTCCATCCTGAAATTATTGCTTAATTTTTTTGTAATAGCTTCAAATTCAAAATTCACAGACAAAAAAGAAAAATCGTTTATTGATATTTTTAAATTTTCATGTTAATTGTCGATTTTTTCCGAAAAAAAGATTCTCAGTGTATTTTTTTTTTACAATCTTCACACATATGGTCACAACTTGTTCTTGGACAGTTTTTTTGTGCAATCAAAGGCTTTCGAGCTACAAATTATTAATTGAAGTGCAATTCATAAAGCTTAACCCCTTTTTAAAACTGACTCTTGAGTCACAAAAATCTATGTTATCGCGGTATATGCTCAGTCTCCTAAGTCAAACGCGTATGCAAAGATTCATTCAAATAAAAAAATATTGAAAATAATTTTCCAAATTTCTAGGTCATTTCGCCTGGAAACGCTCTTTTTCAACTTCAGCCTATAGTGCTGTTCGGGAAGAAACTATATTTTGCGGGACAAAAGGAAACACCTCTTCAATAGCAGTGTTGCACAGCTTCAAAGCTGAAAATGTATTTTCCGTTAGCTCGATCTTAATGACAAAGAAAATAAACTTACATTTTGGTGTTCTCGTGTGCCTAACGAATTTGCTACTAAATAATGGATTCCACACGATCGCAGCAAGCCGTGCTTTGAAAATGACGTGTTTTGCTTTTGCTGCGGCGTTTTCGCGGAAATAAAATAAAATAATATTCCTTAATTCAACCGAAGTAAATGGTGAAATTATAGTTTTTCAAGTGCTTTGCGTTAATGGAATCCCTCTCATAGTGTGTTACGGTCGTGTTTCTTAAGATGGACTGATTGTCAGTAGTTTTTGTTTCCCATTTTTTTGTTTTTTAGTGCCCGGCTTTCCAGCATCAGATGAAGAAAATTGGTGAGGTCGTTTTATATTATCAAAAATATACCTTAACTATATACACGCCAGGATCAAGAATGTCTATTTTTGATTCTGGAAGTGTGAAAACTCTTCGCATATCCATATGATATGTGAAGATTTTCATGCGGGGGTTATTGTATATGAAGATGTCCTCAGAATGTACGTGTATGAACAGGCATTCTTGAAAAGGGTCGTTGGATTTTCAATAGAGCTGTCACCTTCAATCTCCAGGGCTAAAAATGTTTGCACATAGTGATCACATATAAATTACTGAATAAATGCAGACAAGTTTCTTCCATAAAAGCACTGCCGGTCAGTGGGAGATGGATTGTGAACACACACACACACACACACACACACACACACACACACACACACACACACACACACACACACACACACACACACACACACACACACACACACACACACACAAATAATGGATTCCACACGTTGGGTATATCTAGAATTCAGCTATTAGTATACATTTCACATTTATTTTCCTCACCTCCGCAATACTATCTTCCTTAACATACTTCTTTCCTTCCTTTAAACTACTCAATTAATTTTCCCTCGTGGCAAAATTACGATTAATCTTCACTTCTTTCTTCAATAGTTTATAATTTCTTTTCAGCTCGATTCTCTTTTCCTTTCTTTTCACTACTGTTGTAGGTACGTGAGAATTTTGTGCCCTGCTGAGGATTTTATCTTCTCAAACTACTCTCAGAAGATCCATAAAAAAGTTGTATGGGTAAAGATTGAACGTACCTCAAGGCAAATGAACTTTATTTAGAAGACATGGGAGATTTTCTTAGGAGGATTTATTTTTTTCTGATAATTTTCATAAATACGTAGGTACGTGAGAATTTTGTGCCCTGCTGAAGGTACGTGAGAATTTGAGAAGATTAGTTCCTCAGCAGGGCACAAAATTCGCTCGTAGCTACGTATTTATGAAAATAATCAGAAAAAATAAATCCTCCTAAGAAAATCCGCCATGTCTTCTAAATAAAGTTCATTTGCCTTGAGGTACGTTCAATCTTTACCCATACAACTTGTTAGTGGATCTTCTGAAAATAGTTTGAGAAGATAAAATCCTCAGCAGGGCACAAAATTCTCTCGTAGCTACGTATTTATGAGAATAATCAGAAAAAAATAAATCCTCCTAAGAAAATCCCTCATGTCTTCTAAATAAAGTTCATTTGCCTTGAGGTACGTTCAATCTTTACCCATACAACTTGTTTATGAATCTTCTAAGAATAGTTTGAGAAGATAAAATCCTCAGCAGGGCACAAAATTCTCACGTACCTACGTATTTATGAAAATAATCAGAAAAAAATAAATCCTCCTAAGAAAATCCCCCATGTCTTCCCAATGACCTATGTTCAACCTTTACCTGTACAGATTGTCTTTTTATGATAAAAAAAAACATGCCTTAAAATGATCCTTATCTTGTTTGCTTGTTATCTACATTCAGGGGTATACACAATGCTTAGCGTGAAGTATCCATTCAAGGGTGTTTCTCTAAACGTATAACATAAAATACATTTTTGACTATAAATCAGCGTAGAATGTTCTTAAGTAGTATGTGTCATAGGTCATTTTGGGCTAGAATTCTCCGAGAAATCTGAATCCGAGGTCAAATTTTACATATAATTTTTTTTTTTAAGTTTTATGTAAGTAAGTATGGAAATTTTTGAGGAACGTTCAAATCAAACATCAGATTCGGTAGGTACGCTATTGGTACATCACTTTGGCGTTATTTTTATATCGTTTTACGAAGAATTTCGAAAAATCGACCGTCTATTCAGCAGGGCACCTAAAAACAAGGAATTCTACAGGTACGTTCAAAATCCTTGGAGGTACGCTATGGTACGCTGTTGGTACACCACAAAAAAAACATGTTTTTTTTTTAATTTTGTGAAAAGTGCCCTGCTGGATGGATTGACGTACCAAAATGTCCTGCCATTTTCTATTCCCTGAGACCAACACATGTAAGAGTCCTTAAGAAAAAAAAGTTTAAACATATGAGAAAATAAATTCAATCAAACACATCATTCGTCGAATTGCGTATGTGTCAGTTTCAGGAGAAAAAAATTTAACACATAAACTATCTTTACGTCCCTTAACTTTTTACAAACATGAATTACGTCGCGTGTGAAATTCAAAATTTCTAGTTGCGTGGGTCGAGCATTGAAGCTATGTATCTTCGAGTGGATGAGTAAGCGTGTTTCGATTAATAAATTTGGATGCCAAAAATTGTTTTTTATCAATAGTAATTCTCACTTCACAGACATCAAAAACATAAGCTTAGTATGAGAGAGCAACAAAAAACTCTAATCTAAGAAGAATTACGACCAATTTTGAAATCAGTGCGGAATCAACAGAGAATTGTTATTCAACATCCACGCGTTGAGTGATAATAACATTAGTTCCTAAGCACTGAAATGAGAACCGTTGCAAAAGGCTAATATGCGATAAATTTGAAATATTTAAACTGATACTGATCTCATCAAGCTTGAGAACACTAGCATTGTATAGGTAAATGTTTAATCGTTTTATAATAAAATTTTGCAGCACTGATGAAAGGAAATAATGATTCGAATCTCTAACGGTAGCTGACACGCGACTAATTCGAGCACGGGTAGGTGATTTGGATGATGAACGCAAATGTTTGTTCAGGTTGTTATACTTAATCTATTCAGTTAATACGATGTGAACATTGCCCTCGGTCACTGGCACGCGTATGCATTTTCAGAATAAACATTTATTTAACACACGATATGATAGGCGCGTGTAGCTCATTTTGATTTAGAAATATCAACTCACCTCAACACATGTATAAAGAATTTTCCGCTTTTTCCGTTTCAAGCCACGATGAGAGTCACATTCGCAAATGACTGCTGTGGGACTTGAAAGCACAATTATATCTACATGAGAAAGTATTGCGAATGATGTATAACCTGCTATAATTAAAGAGTATGGTTGGTCCCGCTTAATGCATTGTTCGATTCCATGCCCTATCTAGACAATCTTTTGATAATTAGAAATCAGAAGAAAAATTAGTATTTTCCATTTAACTCCAACTACCTGGGTAAATTATAAGTACGAGACAATGAAGAAGTCTGCACATTGTAGACGAAATACACGTATCTGTCAAGATAAGCAAAGCTAGTTGGAATTAAATGAAAATACTAATTTTTCTTCTGATTTCTAGTTACAGGTATTCCACTAAACAGACCAAACTCTCTAGGATTCTTTCAGTAATGACAACAGTAATGATGCTACTGAGACCATTATTATCCGAAAAAATCCCCACGAAAATTGATATCAATCGACTGCAACTCGATTTATTGCACCATCCTCTAGTTTTAAACATATTTTTTTTAAATCATTGTATTGACTTTTCATTCACGGCCTTTCAAATTCTGATATCCGCAAAACTTATGAAAATTCATAAAATACCTAGCACATACACGTGTACGTACACATATGAGTTTCAATTACCATAGGACTTAATTTGATATAAGGAAATTATTGTAATGAGTTCCACTTAATTGATCACTGACAGTACGTAAAAGTTGGGGCTTATAAAACCTCCATGTTTCTGTTGTTTTAAACAATTTGCTTGATGTAAAAACATGGAAATGTGCACAAATTTGAATGCCTGTTCTGTGTATCAGCTTGATTGAGATGATCTGGAATTAAGAAGATTTTGGCACCTAGTAAAGCATATTATCTCTTATTCAAATTCAGATTCGTGGTGAAATAAGAAACTGTTTTTGATCATTTTTTTTTTTGAAAATACTTCCGGACTGCACCTCTAATGTCGTTTTCCATTTTAAACCTGGGTCAGGTCTGACTCGGGCTCACAATTACCGAACGGAAACGGATCCCTGGTCGAGTCAGTATGATATATTAATGCAAAACATAAACATAAACAAACATAAAGCTTTTATTTTGACAATTCATGTTTGTGTATTGGTGAATCCAGGTTGAACCTCAAAAAAATGTGAGAGCGAACATCATCGATATTGGGTCGAATCTAGAGCGGATCCAGATCCGACTCGATTGAATAAAAAACTTTTTGAGAGCTGTTAGGGCGGACCTAGGACGAACCCAGTTCCGCACTGGCAATAACCGAAAACGACAAAAGTGTAACACAAATATTAAAACAAAATTAACTGTCCTCCGAAATAGCCTTATTATACCAATACAATCAAATAAATACCATGTGTTCGTTCTATCATGACTTGACTGACGACGTTTCATTTTCGGTTCGTTCTTCATTGGCTTCACACATACCATACTACGGGAATTACTAATAAAAAATAGCATAAACATATTACTTCTCGTGGTGCTATCTTTCGCGAACTGAGGCATCTTGGAATTAAGAGAGGATACTTGTGCAATAATGTGAAAAGAATCGTCCATACAGGATCTTTTGAAAACAACTAAATATCTGGGAGAAAACGAAGTGCCAAAATTCCACGGGTTATCAAAGTTATTCAAGAGCGATTTCGCCGATGTTGTGATCGGTCTGCAACTAAAATGGCCTCTGATCTGAATATTATGCAACTATGCAAGCAAAAAAAAACATGGATTGGCTGTCGTAACATGGAGGAAAAATACACATTGCAGTTTGAAATAATCTTCTCTGGCGAAAAAATATTCGTTCTACAATCCCAGCATCATGCTCACAATGATCGAGTGTGGTCAGTTACGAGCAGGGATGCCAGATATTTTTTTCAAATGTCTGTGATAAAAAATTCAAACGTCTGGGAATGTCTATAAAAGTTAAGTAATTATTTTTTTCGAAATTCAACCAACCTTACCTTCTAGAAACATTTGGTATTTTTTTTCCTGAACATAGTTATTGCTGGTTGCAGTTGTGATTGGACTCTGAAAGTGCGTTTTGCGCATTTTAAAGTGTGATAAAAGTGCACGTTTACGTCCAATCGTTTTGTTGTCTTCAGTGCACTTATCCTTTATGCTGAAAGGTATAAGTTCACTGAAGACAGGGAACGATTTGACGTAAACGTGCACTTTTATCACACTTTTTCTGTTTTTGTCGGAGTCCATTTTTAACTGCAATCAGCAATATTTTCTAAACTTCTGATAAGTCCTATCCTGAACAACGAGGAAAGTTTCTGCAAAACTTTGAGAAAATACTCTCCAGAATTTCTTGTAAAATCTTCTTAAGTTGTTAGAAGTTTCTTCCTGTACTTTTGCCTGAACTTCTGAGAAGTTTTTTTTCCGAACTGCCGAAATAATCTCTTCTGAACCTCAGAAGAGAATTCTCCTGAACTTTGGGGAAGTTTGTTCCTGAATTCCTGAGAAACTCCTGCTTGAACTACTAGAAAGATCCCCCTTTACTTCTGGAAAGTTTCTTCCTGATTTTATCAAAAGAATCTACCATAACTTCTGGGAAAAGTTCTCATTCTGAAATGCTGGAATGTTCGATTCGGAACTTCAGGGAAGCTCTCTAGACCTTCTGGGTAGTTCCAACTAAACTTTTGGTCTCTTTGCGACTTCTGAGAAGTCCTCTTGTGAACTTCTGAGGAATTCTTTACTGATTTTTTTTTTAAATTCCTTCTTGACCCTACAGGTACCCTCGCTGGTAAGTTTCTTCCTGAAATTCGGGGAAGTTTTTTCCTGAGCTTATTTTTTCCAAACTTCTGATTGGTCCCATCCGGAACTGCGAGGAAAATTTTATTCCAAAAGTTTTAGGAAAAAGCCCTTAAATTTGTTCTTGAAGTTTCTTCCTGGACTTCTATGAAGTCTTCTTCTGAACTTTTGGGAAGTTTTCTCCAGAACTTTGGGTAAGTTTGTTCCGGAACAAATGGGAAATGCTCCAGGAAAGTTTCATTTTTTTCTCTCTAAAGAATTTTGAGAAATCCTTATTCTGTTCAGAATGTTCTCCTCTGAGCTTTGGAAATGCTGCCAAGCACTTCTAGGAAGTTCCAACTAACCTTTCGAGAAGTTTCTTCCGGAGCTTCTGGGAAGTTATTTCCTGAACTTGAGAGAAGTTTTATCCTCAACATCTATAACGCATCGTCCTGAGGATTTTTTTTCCTGTTTTTTGAGAAATTATAGGTAGTGTCCTTCCTGATTAGCTCCCGTCTGAAATTTGCGTAATTTTTTTTTCTGAATTTCCGGGACGTTCAATCTTGAATTTTTGGAAAGGACTCCAAAACCTCCGGAAAAAATCAATCTTCGGAGAAGTCCTCTCCGCTACTCTTCTTCTTGAAGCTCTGATAAGTCCTCTCGTGATTCTTGTAGAAGTTCTGTCTTGAAATTCTGGTAAGTATGATCGTGAACTTCGGTAATGAATTTTTGAAGTTTCTTCTTGCATGCTTCCTCCCAATACTTCCGAGAAGATTCTACCTGTCTATATGAGAAGTTTTTGTTTTCAAGAAAGTCTCTAAATTTCTCAAATATGTATTGTTGTGAACCATGATTTTCGTTGGACTCAATAGCAAAGGACCAATATTATCAACGCTATGACAGTAATTTTTCGCATGGGTTTGAACACACGTGGGATTGAACACTACCATAAGTAGGGACTCCATTTTACCCTCGGAAAGGGCCTATACGATACTTATCTCCGGGCCCATTGTGTCACCAAGTGGCCCACCGCTTTTGTTTCTTCAAGAACTTCTACTTTAAATGATACCTAAGATATATTAAAAAATTTCAACAAAGCTTCTTACCGTATCTACTATACTGTTCCGATCCTCGTACGTTTTAAATCCGAACTTCAGAGAATACCTTTATTTGAAATAAAAAAAAAAAAAGTCTGCAACATAAATTAAATGTCTGCTAAATGTCTGCATCGTTAAAAAAGTCTGCAACAAAAATGAAAAGTCTGCAAATTTACAGACATGTCTGTGAATATGGCATCCCTGGTTACGAGTATGGTCACTCCAAAGTGTTGGCGAACCCACTGTGCAGTTGTCACTGGATCTAAAGTAAGTACCGGTTACACCGCTGAGTGGAATCGGTACGCAGCATGACAGGCATGACAGCTGACTGAGTGGTATAGATGTCAGGTGTAGAAGGAAATCGAAGAGGAAAAGGGAAGAAATAGTAAATAGTAAAGCTATTATAGGAAGTATATACAAAAATAGTGTGTGTACGCAAAACCGGTGATGGAGTGATACAAAGCCAACGATGCCGTTTTTGTCCCGAAGGAGGTAAATCCCAATCTTTGCCCAATAGAAAAATTCTGGGCAATTATGAAGGAAGGTCTTCAAAAACGACAAGGATTTGAAGAAAGAGTGGATGAAAGTATGTAAGAAAGATGGCACAAGAGTTGCACAGGATTTGATGGATAGCGTTATGTTCAATGTGTGGTCATTTAGTCTAGGAGAGGAGGTTGAATAAACCAACCAAAAACATAGCTAATATGTGTTTATTCATTACCTGATAGTTTCAAAAATATCAGACTTGAAATGAATTTTTGGTGATCTTTTCTGTCTGTAGCATTTTTTTCGAGTACAATCTGTGTTGACATTTTGAAAGTTGTTGTTCCTTTGTTACGCATGATTAAAGAGTGTCGGGACATCGAAATTAAGCGATCCGGCTGCTGAAAGCACATGGTGTCTAGCAGAACTATGTCTACACGAACATCATGCGATACACCGTGCGAGATCTGGTCGACCGCATTTGGTGAGGTCACCACGGACCGTGTGTACTTGGATCGGCACGCTGGTGAGGAACTCCGTTTTGTTCGGACGAGAAACTGTTCGCGCTGCAGCCGCCGCACAATGTGCAAAATGACCAGGTGTGGGCGCCAACGAGGGACAACGTTCCTGAATCCAGCTTGATGTCCCAAGTATCCGAAGCCTCTACTGAGATGCGCGTTACGTATTCCAGCAGAACGGTGCACCAGCCCACAAGGCAAATGTGGTTCAAACCTGATGTCGAGACAATTTAACCGACTTTCTGGACAAACCTTTGTTACCTCTCAGCTCCCCAGATTTGATTCCTCTCGACTTTTTTGTTGGGTCCTATAAGATGTCGAAGTTGAACGAATAGAAGGTCAGCACCTTGGACCATTTCAAGACATTAATTTTCATTCCGAGTACATTGCTTTCAATAACATGAAGCCAGAAATAAAAACATTCTAATTTATTTAACATATTTTCAAAGTGTATCCGAACTTATTGAACACCGTGTATAACATTCAACTGTATACTTATTGCAACATAGATAAAGAAGAACACAGTTTGTGGAAAAAAAGTAAACATTATTTGTTGGTGAAGCCTTAGCTCCAAGAAGTTCTTCGATGTCTCTGGTATAAAACGAGATCCTTTAGGAACATGAAATAAAGCGTGAGCCGATAATTATTGCGACACATTCAAACTTGCGTAAAATATTTCGTATCTGATCCAAGTTAATCAAATTTTTCCCAGTTTTGCCTTAGATTGTACTGTTTACAACCGCTTAGTAATGAGATTTAGGACGAAATTTAAGAAAATCGGCATTTGAGAGATTTCAAAAAACACGAAAGTATTTTGTTCACCTACATACTAAATATCGGGTTATTTGGAAAACCTGATGAATATACATCATTCCGCCATCTCAAGCGTCCTCCAAAGGTTCGAGGAACGGATGACAGTTCACCACTAGCCATAAACTGGACGAAAACCTGGAAAAACGTGCAAAAAGCCGAGAGAACACTGATTGCTTATTTCAAGCGAAATCTGAACATTTCAACGAAGTACTTTACTGACTTTACTAGAAGGACCAAACAACTTGATGTTTCACAAAGTTAAGTCCAGATAGAAAAGAACAATCGGGATTGAAAACGTACATGATGCATAACTTTCCAAGTCAGGATGAGTTCCAGCAGAGTGTTGCTCTATACAAAGCTGCTAACAAATTATCGTTCAATCAGTTACGTCAAGGTAACTGGAATAATTCACGGGTAAGTATAAGTTTGCTGCTCTAAAAAATTATTTTCGTAAATTTGGTTTCACTCGTTTTGTAAACCTGCATTTTGTACATTAAACAAATATCTTGTCAATTGTATGAAACATTCATATTGCTTATCATCTGCTGAAATGCTATCATAACACCTTTTTGAAGGCCAACCAATCACTGCTTCTCTTGAATAGTCCCCATACATGTTGGTGTTGCTATGAAAATCATTTACCTATTTATCCCAAAATAAAAATCAAACCGCTGTCGACTAACTTCATACTCATTAATCAAGGAACTTCAAGCAAAACAATGCATTAGGTCCTAAGTAACATTGAGAGACTCTCTTTGTCGACTTTCTCTTTGGGTTCCTACGGCTATGTAAAAACATGTTCAACTATTTTCAACATACAGTACGGTAGTATAAAGTGTGATTAGTGATCCAATACGTTGAAAATACCAGCAAATCGTTTAATAGACAAGCTATTAACCAAAGAGAAAGTCGACGAAGAGAATCTTTCAATGTTACTTAGGACCTAATGCATTGTTTTGCTTGACTTCTCTCGAGTCACCATGGTCTACTGAGATCAATCACGAATTATATAAGAGTTCTTCTAAATAATACAGGAAATACGTGCTAGAAATATTACAAAAAACGCTGAACAAATCCTCGTGGTTGCGCTTTTTTTTTTCAATTATGTTTTGAGTCGATATAGTAGATCTGGCAGTCATTCTTTTTTATTGGTAACAAAATATTCGAAATATGAACTTGTGTTAAACGGAGTTAACCATTCGTGCCCATGGTGCCTTTAGGTGAGATATACAAATGCTTAGTGTCTCCAAGAACTTTGTTTGCCGTTTTTGAGACAGCATGATAAAAAAACCCGCTTTTTGGTTCAAACCAGTACACACAAACCGCACAGGAGTGATTTGTGGCAATTTTTGTGAATTTTGTACCGAGAGACATCCCAAGTAACATTGCCAAAACCATCCAGCTTTATTAAGTTTTATTAAAGTGTTATGAAAACTATTGAAAATCAATTTGGTTTTATTATGGAAGCAAGATGTGCCGATAGGTTTCAAATTTTAGTCATGTTTATGAGAACCTACACAGCTTCGTCACAACGATCCTAAAACCTTGTCTTGTAAAACTCCTATCAAGGGTTGTAGGATACCTGGACCGGTGGATAGCTCGGTGGATGATTGGGGTGCTCGAGGGCTGAATGGGATGCTCCTTGGCCTTGGGTAGAAGCTTCCTTCTTGGAATGGCAATAGACAACCATGAGGTACTCCTGGAGCCTCCTTTGATTTAACTGGAAAGCGTCTAGACGGTTGATTGGGAGCTCTCCTAAATTTGGTTCTGGGATGGATTGTAGTGATGAGCCGATCAAAAAATGTGCGGGTGTAAGTGGCTCCAGGTCCTTGGGATCGTCGGACAGAGGCGTGAGAGGGCGAGAGTTGAGGCATGCTTCAACCTGGGTAAGCAGCGTATTGAAGTCTTCGGGAGACACAGGTGTTTCGCCTACTACTCGTAGCAGGTGATGTTTGGCAGAACGGACGGCTGCTTCCCATAAGTCTCCAAAGTGAGGAGCACGCGGTGGGATGAAGTACCACTGTATACCGTCCTTGGCACACTCCTTGGACACAGCGTCGTGATGAACCTTATTCTTCAGCAAATTCAGGAGCTCCTTCAATTTGTTCCGTGCACCAACAAAATTCGTACCGTTGTCGGAGTAAATAGTAGATGAACGACCCCTTCGTGCCACAAATCTACGAAGCGCTTGTAGGAAACGGTCAGTGGACAGATCCGTAACCAATTCTAAATGCACTGCCTTAGTGCTGAGGCAGATGAAGAGTGCAACGTAGGCCTTGACGGTGGCACGCCTTGGTACGGGTCTGAGATAAATAGGGGCAAAGTAATCGACGCCAGTAGTGGAGAATGGACGGGCTACTGTGACGCGTGAAGCTGGCAAATCACTCATAAATTTCTGAATAGGAGATGGTTTGGATCGGAAGCACTTCTGGCATTTGTGGACGATATTCCTTACGACGTTCCTACCTCCCAGCGGCCAAAATCGAAGTCGGAGTACGCTCAACATCAGCTGAGGTCCAGCATGGAGAAAGCGTACGTGATAGTGCAGTAAGAGTAACCGTGTGAAAGGATGTTTTGCTGGGAGAACTATGGGATGCTTAGCTTCTTCCAACTCCATCGAGTGCTTCAATCGTCCACCTAATTTGATTATGTGATCCTTGTCAAGAAAAGGGTTGAACCAACGTAAAGGGGATCCTTTAGAAATAATTTCTCCTTTACTGAGCGCCTTTATCTCCTCGACAAACACCTCCTTTTGTACCAGATGAACCAACGTGCTTTCCGCTTCCCGTAATTCCACTGTTGACAAAAATGCTGTATTGATCCTCTCCGATGATAGTTTTCTCAGCAACTTCATTAGACGCAACCAGTATGCTGTACGACGAACGAGGTTAGTGTATGATGAGAATTTACTAATGTAGTCGTGGTTGAATTCGGCAATCGTAGAAACCGTTCCAGCAACTACCGTCCGTCGCCTTTCTTCTTCTTCTTGATCTGATATAGGAATCTCCGTTGATCTAGGCCATTGAACTGAATCTTTCTCCAGCCAGCTTGGTCCATGCCACCAGAATGGGTTTTCAACGATGTCTTTAGGGGGGATTCCCCGGGAAATCAGGTCTGCCGGGTTCTGTGTTCCAGGAACATGGTTCCATTGACAGCCTTCAGTGATTGTTTGTATTTTTGCCGTACGATTGGCGACGAAAGTGGAGGTCGTGGGAAGAGCACTGATCCAACGTAAGACACACTTGGAATCTGTCCAGAAGTAGGATTTTCCTTGAAATCGGATCGATTCTGCAACCTTTTTAAAAAGCTCCGCTGCAAGAAGCGCTCCATACAACTCGAGCCTTGAAATCGTCTGGCATTTCAAGGGTGCCACTCTTGATTTGGAGGAGAGAAGACTAGTTTTCACCTCACCAGCGCTGTTCTGACTTTTCAGGTAGATACAGGCTCCATATGCCCTTTCCGAGGCATCCGAAAAACAGTGGATCTCCGTCCAGACAACTTTCGGAATAATTACACAGCGGTCAATACGGATTTGATTTAATAGCGGAAGCTGCTCGTGAAATCGTCTGAAGGTCTCACCCACCATTTATGGCAGTGGCTGATCCCAATCAAGTCTTTTATCTTCCTCGTCACGGAGTGTCCACAACTGCTGTATAAATATCTTAGCCAACGTTATGGTGGCTCCCAAGAGATTCAGGGGATCGAAAAGAGTGGCAATGATTGACAGGACATATTGTTTGGTAGTGTGTGAGTGGTACATTAATATCTAAGTCAGGAACTGTAAATTGGAACCTTAACGCGTCGGTGCCTGGCATCCAAGTAAGCCCCAGTGTTTTGATCGAGGGGTTCGGGTCCAAATCAATCCCTTCTGATGACCGGATCGCTAGATCTTCCTCCGGAATACCTTCTAGTACCGCCTGGCAGTTCGATGCCCATTTCCGCAACTTGAAACCGCCACTTGTCATCATCCTTTCCAATTGTATCGGTAAATTGATTACAGTTCCTGCGTCGTCCGCCCCTGTAAAGTCATCGTCCATATAGGTGTCCTCCAGAACAGCTCTCGCCGCGAGTGGATATTGCTCCTTTTCGTCCATGGCCAATTGCTTGAGCGTTCTTGTGGCCAAAAATGGTGCTGACTTTGTGTCATACGTAACTGTGTTGAGCTCGTAAATTCTAAGCACCTCCGCAGACGAGAAGCGCCAGAGAATGCATTGTAAGGCACGTTCCTGAGGAAATACGAGGATTTGGCGAAACATTTTCTCCACGTCCGAGACAAGCATAATCTGCCTTGTCCGACTGCGCAGAATAATTGACCGGAGTTCCTCCTGAAGGACCGCACCTGTCAACAGTACGTCGTTGAGTGATACTCCGCTTGACGTTTTGCACAACGCATCAAATACCACCCGTACCTTGGTAGTGGTACTTGCTTCCTTGAGTACAGGGTGGTGTTGGGAGAAAGCATCGTTTTGCCACATCAGGTTATTCCACCTCTCGCATGTGACCAAGCTTGACGTATTTCTCCATGAGGTGGATAGCTCGGTGGATGATTGGGGTGCTCGAGGGCTGGATGGGATGCTCCTTGGCCTTGGGTAGAAGCTTCCTTCTTGGAATGGCAATAGACAACTACACGCCATACATTAAACACAACACTTTGTTTTCAAACACCAACTCTAACAACAACTACATTTATTAAAACTACAAACTACAATTTACTTTCGGTCACACAGGACCGTCTTCGATCGGTTTCGACTTACAACTAAACTAAAATCTTCCCTCACTTCTAGTATCCCCAAACACGAACAGCCGGTGGTGAATACAGCAGACAGTTCGCTCACGCTCACTGTCCATCGGCTATCGCAAGATCAGCTGCATCGATGACGTCACAGCAGGCACGATCGAAAGGGAAAGTGATCTCCCTTGTTGATGTAGATCGCCGGCGGCGAGCGATGGGCAGAACAAAGGCCACAAGAAACAACAGTCTGCTGTGATGGCCTTCAGTGGAGAATAACCAAAACAATTGGGACGTCTGCCGTACTGCTGGGCGGTCGAGATGATGATATGTTAGGGTGGTCCTCACAGACAAAGGTTTTATTTTGACTTTATGAACTCGTAAAATGCTGTTTTGAAATGAAGTTTAAAATTCATTCAGATTTTATTATTTTGATCAGTTAAAAATACATTTCAAAGCCAGTTTGCCTCCAGTAAATGCAGTAAACGGTCAATTGGCATTAAGAAAAGCCATCGAATGACCAAATAGTTTTAACGTAGCCATTGCGAAAATAAATTGGCTTTTTGTAAAAACTGTGATAAGTTCCAATCACCCTAGTGAACTGTAAGAAATCATTGAAATGTGGAAATACACCAAATTTTAATAAAATGCAAATGAACATCAAAGGCCAATTTCGGCAATCTTTTAGATAACTTTATTGAATTCCATCGATATTCAAAAAATTCATGATAAATTTATCGAATATATTTGTTTCAATTTTGTTTTGTTATTGTAAACTCGCATAATTTAAAAGGCGCATTTATTTTGACTCTTAAAGGGTGATACGGTCAAAATTTGGTCAAGGGAAAACGCGTGTAAATCGGTGAAATCGTTTATTTAAAAAATCAAATTGAATTTCTTTTTCAAGTTCAATTAGTATAAAATTCAGGAAAAATATTCAGTTAGGCTTCCGCTTTTCCAAATCCGAATTGCCGGGCCTTACGCTTGACCCCTGCCATCAGATTTTGTACAGCCGCCTTGTCCACCTTCTTCGCCGCAGAAAGCCAGTTTGCCTTGAACTGCTGCTCGTCCTTAGCAGTTTTTTTGGTCTTCTTTAGGTTCCGCTTGACAATAGCCCAGTATTTCTCAATCGGGCGGAGCTCTGGCGTGTTGGGAGGGTTCTTGTCCTTGGGAACCACCTGCACGCTGTTGGCGGCGTACCACTCCATGGCCTTTTTACCGTAATGGCAAGATGCCAAATCCGGCCAAAACAGTACGGAACAACCGTGTTTCTTCAGGAAAGGCAGCAGACGTTTATTCAAACACTCTTTCACGTAAATTTCTTGGTTGACAGTCCCAGAAGCTATGAAAATGCTGCTTTTCAAGCCACGGGTACAGATGGCTTGCCAAACCAGATATTTCTTTGCGAACTTTGACAGTTTCGTGTGCTTGAAAATATCTGCTACCTTTCCCCTTTCTTTTGCCGTATAAAACTCCTGTCCCGGAAGCTGCTTGTAGTCGGCTTTGACGTAGGTTTCGTCGTCCATTACCACGCAGTCAAACTTCGTCAGCATCGTCGTGTACAGCCTCCAGGATCGCGCTTTGGCCGTCGTATTTTGTTTATCATCGCGATTTGGAGTCACTACCTTCTTGTAAGTCGATAGTCCGGCTCGTTTTTTGGCTCGATGCACGGTTGTAGACGATACACCCAGCTTATTTGCGGCATCTCGGAGAGATAGGTTAGGGTTTCGCTTGAAACTACCGGCAACTCTCTTTGTCGTCTCAGCGGCTTCCGGTTTTCGATTTCCCCCCGATCCAGACTTCCTGGCTGTCGACAAACGTTCCCCAAACACTTTAATTACATTTGTAACGGTTGATTTGGCAACTTTTAGCGATTTTGCCAACTTTGCGTGCGAGTAGATCGGATTTTCGCGATGCGCGAGCAAAATTTTGATACGCTGCTCTTCTTGCTTGGACGGCATTTTGACAACTGAAGAGTGAATTCCAAAATCAAAATAGGAGCAACATTCTACACACACACACCTTCAAAATGAGGGGTGTTCAGGTTTTTTAAATGCAAAATTGAAAGAAATACGTCAAGTTGATATTGACCAAATTTTGACCGTATCGCCCTTTATCGTGCTAATATTCACCATAAAATTAAATACGCATATGATTTGGAACATGATACGCTATATAAAAAAAACTCGATTTGTTTTGAACATTTCGCTATCAAACAAAATTTCCCGCAATACTAGAACTTTTCTCTAAGATATTATTAACTGTTAAATGAATCAAACGAGCTGAGAATCGAACAAAGCAGAACAACAAAAACGAACCAAAGTTGTGAAGTTTGACAGCTGTGGCCTTTTGGCCCTATGCTGGTTTTGATGGTACCCAATAGGTTTTTTGAAGGTGTTTGTGATGCATTTAACGGGTGTTTGTGGATAAAACAGTTTTGAACGTAGCTTTATCAACAAAGCCGGAGGAGTGCCATACGGCTGGAATAAAACTAAATTGTTTACTTGGGCTAAACCCTCCAAACTGCCTTGAATTCCGTCGAACCAAAACCTATTGGGCCATTATGAAGGGCGAACTTCAGAAGACCAAAGGAAAGAGGAAGTACGAAAAGTATGTGATAAAGAAGTTGAAAAGAAATCTGAGAAAAAAAAGTGATGATAAGACGAATAGAGTGGAGCATCAATTCGGCAGTGGACTAATGCACGTAATTCGTTACTATTACCCAATCATATTCAAACCGGTAGATTTTATTTTTTGAAGAACATGTACAGTGCCATACATACACTAATCATGAACAAATATTCCATATTTGAAGTTTGAATGCGGCTGGGTAGTAACAATCAATGACTAGAATTGATCCACTGGCGAAGAAGTGCTCCACCACACTCGTGTTGTGACACAATAAAATCCTTTGCTGGAATGAAGTGTCACAGCCAATAAGTGATTCATTCAGCATTCTGAATCCACCCCTCCTGGCCAAGCACATACACTCCATCTCAAGGACAAACATCCCCCCAGCAGATACAGTTATGGTCGGTCTACTTCATAAACAAGCATATACACGTGTTGATCACATTTTTAATTGATAACTGCTACCTCCGAGAATCAAATTAACGGCTATATCCGGAGACGCCAAGCCATCGCAAATAACCACCTTCATATCCCGGTTTGTATGACCCGTTGCAAATTGCTTATTGTTCTTCAACTTTCACGTGCAACCGTTTTACACTGAACTGAAATTTCCACCTCCAATGTGCGCCTTCGCTGCACTCACACAGATAACCACCACTCACTGTCCCACATGTAACGGAATGATAATCAGAATGCACCAGAGTGCTAAAAACCCTAATTTTGATCTCAATTAATGACAAATGTGATCAACAGTAGTGACGCTGTATGATAATTTGTAAGATCACGGATAAGGCACTTAAATCGAATAAGAACGAGGGATATGCCGATGCTTATATGCGTGCGAAGACCTTGCCCTCCAGGTGGCGAGTGAGTGCTTTCGGTTTTCTCATCCAGCTATCCCCCGTTAAGTCATCTGTTTTCCGATGGCCAAGAATCGAAGCTCAATAAAATACGAACGCTATGAGCCTTCAGAACCCACTCACTTTAGATTCGCGCTCGTAGCTTGTTCACCGGTGGCCGATCCCGATCGTGGTTTACGAATCCCGAGAATTCGTCGTCCTTTGTTGGATTAAGCAGTTAGTGCGTGTGTTTTTTCTTGGAATAATATAAACCATGTGGAACACAGTTATCCTGTATGGATTAAGTGCCCTGATCGTGCTTGGAGTGTACTATCGATGGTCCCGACGGAAGGTGTTGGCTGCGGTGGCCAACATGAATGGACCGCCAAAAATGCCGCTGCTTGGTCATCTATATCTGATCAAATTCACATCACCAGGTGCTCTAAGATGCTGCATTTAAGTGTGAAGGGGTTAGAAAAATGAAGAGTTGAAGTGGCAGTTTGATCTCTCAGTTTCTAGAACAAAAACAAAATGAAGAAATGAACACTGATTTCTCACTCAAATCTGTTCCGGAGTGGTTGAAGATAAAATTGCTAGAGCGGCATTGTTTTGTTATGGTTTTTACAACAATCAATTAACAGTTCAGTGTATGTTTAAATGGTAGCAGTTGTTAATTGTTGATAGCTAAATTAAAACTCTTTTAAAATCTACTACAGACTGTTGTAGTAGATCTTACTTCCCACGTGGTAATCATACACCACGTGAATACTTTAAAGGGGTGAGAGGGTACGGTTCACGCTTTTCTACGGGAAGGAGGGTGGGGGAATAGGAAATGGCCACGTGGACACGTTAAATATATATATATATTAAAAAATTTGATCAAACGTTTAAATTAGAATTATTTCGGAAAATGAATTTTCTTTGAAAACTCTCTGATATGTTCTGTTATGTTGAGAACTAAATTGACCTATCGCCAATTGTTGGCAGATCATGCCGATAATTATAAATATATCTGCGATCTCAACGTTATCAATTTAACTTAACAATTGGTACGAAAATTCAGCTCGTGAGCCACAAGGTGATATTTTAAACTGAGAATTTCATGAATGTTAATCCTCTAAGTATTTTAGTTAAAAAAAAAAGACAGCTCCTGGCATGTTTTTTAATAAGCCGTTAATAAACCAATGTGAGATTGAAAATAAGAAAAAATGTTAAATTTTTAATAAAAATTATGAGTTTGCTGCTGCATAATTAATTCAAACACACGTATAGAAAGTTGGATAAATTTAGAGTCAATTATTGAAACAAATCAATTGCTCATAAACACCGTTTGCAAAAATTAAGGAGAGTGCAAGTTGTTTAAATAGTTCAAAAGCCGGGTTTGAAATCCTTCTGATCAGTCAGTGTGTCTTCAATTACTAGTTAGGTTTAATCCACCGTGGACTTGTACTGTTTGGAAAAAATACCATCGAAGCCAAGTAGTAATAGTGTCAAGACACTACTCAAACATGTTATTTTAACTATACGGAAGGCCACTTTTTCTTCATGGGTTCCTCAGATTTTACCTCCTTGGGATGCTTCCGTAGTGCCTGCTCCATGATAGCCCAGTATTTTTCGATGGGCCTTAGATCCGGTGCGTAGGGTGGGGGGGGGGGGTATGACCTTGGGTTCCGAAAGTGACCCCGTTGGCTTCTTACTACGCCAAGACAACATTTGAATAGTGGCACGAAGCTAGATCCGGCCAGAAGATCGTAGGGCTCTCGTATTGATTCAACAGATGAAGCAGACTCTTCTGTTGACACTCCTTGAGGTCTCCCCGTTTACAGTCCCGATAGTCAGATTGCTTGCGCAATCATGTATTTCTTGGCAAACTTTGAAAGTTTCTGCTTCCTTACTTCCTCCGGAACATCTAACATGTGCGTCCCGGTGATTAGACAATGAGGCTCGTCATGAGGGTGTATAGTTTTCGGGCCCGTGACTTTCCCAACGTATTTTGCCGTTCGTCATTATTTAGAGCCTTCTGAACTTTGTACGTATGCAGTCTTTCCCAGTCCTTGGCTCTCTGAACGAAAGACAAGGACAGTTTCAACTTTTTTGCCACATCTCTGACCGAAGCATTGGGATTCCGATCAAACGCTTTCACGACACGCTTGTGATCACTAACATCCATTCTGACCGCATTTCTTCTTCCGTTCGATGCCCAGAGCCTAAAAGTAAAGTATGATAACACGACTCACCGTTGACTGCACTATTCCGAGTTGTTTTCGGGTGTCTCGATGAGAGAGCTGAGGATTTTTCAGGTGCTTGCGCAAAATCATTTCGCGACGTTGCTTTTCGGGTAACGCTTTTTTTCCAATTTTCAAAAAATTGAAAGCGATAAAAATACAACAACAAAAAAACACTCTAATCTACTTTCACTCAAATCTTCAAGAGAAACTACCGTATGGGCAATTTTCTACAGCGTATTTTCCGTGATTCAATTTGATGTGGGACACCCTTTAACTAGAAAGAACAAAAGAAAGAAGAATAGCTGCAAAACGTTCCAATGAGCAAACTGTCGAACAGACAAAACAATGATATCGCCAAAAAGAATTGTTGCAAGGATGAATGTAACTTATAAAGTAAAGTAATTCTCAATATAATCTGATCGATAACCTTATCGTGGAGAAGAAAGATTAGTTTAATAATACTATGGAATATTTTTAATTATGAAACATTATTTTCTATTATATGTCATGTGATTTCATGAAAATAAATTGAGAGACTCTCAATTATTGGAAATTCAATATTATATTGACTGAAATCATACATATATACAGAGTTGTGTAACTGAACCATAACATCTGTGTAACTGTGTAACTGAACCATAAATCATAACAAGGAAAACAAAAAATATTTCTTCTGAGTGGCTTCTCTTTTGAAATTATTGAACAGAAGAATGGTCAGGTCGTAAAATATTTAAGTTCGATTTTTCCATCTCGACCCTCTGTCCTTGCGACATTTTGTCCATTCGACATTTTGTCCATTCGATCTTCCATCCCCTTTCTCATCATTTGGTGTTTTAGTGGTGTCTTTTCGGCATTTTATATCCGTGCTCGTCATTCAACCTTTTTTCCATACATTAAACAGCCTACCTCGGTAGGGTTTCTCCGTCTTCTGCGCCTCTACCCCTTTATCTAATCGTATTCGATTTTCCATGGGAGTCGAGATCGACTTACAGTCCACCGTCTCGAAACGTTGTAGCAAGCTTTCAAGGTATTTTCTCTGGCTGATCTTCATGGTGCCAGCCTCGACGTTCCTCTCAATCATCACCCGAAAAACTGTTTCACTTCTCCAGCGTAGGTCATCTCAAATTCCTCACTGAACTTCAGTTTAATTACCTTCATGATTTGAAGCGACGCTCCAACGATTAAAATACCATCTACATACACTATGACGATGATTTTGTCGCATCCCTCGCCTCTGTTGTACCGATACTGATCATTGGCACTCTGATTCAATCACAGCTTCTTGGTAAACTCGCGAAACCTCTGATTCCATGCACGGTACGTAAATAGTACGATTTCAACGGCAAACCAGATCCTTCCCTTGCTGAAATCCGTTCGGCTGGGTAAAAGGTGATACGGTCAAAATTTGGTCAAGGGAAAACGCGTGTAAATCGGTGAAATCGTTTATTTAAAAAATCAAATTAAATTTCTTTTTCAAGTTCAATTTGTATAAAATTCAGGAAAAATATTCAGTTAGGCTTCCGCTTTTCCAAATCCGAATTGCCGGGCCTTACGCTTGACCCCTGCCATCAGATTTTGTACAGCCACCTTGTCCACCTTCTTCGCCGCAGAAAGCCAGTTTGCCTTGAACTGCTGCTCGTCCTTAGCAGTTTTTTTGGTCTTCTTTAGGTTCCGCTTGACAATAGCCCAGTATTTCTCAATCGGGCGGAGCTCTGGCGTGTTGGGAGGGTTCTTGTCCTTGGGAACCACCTGCACGTTGTTGGCGGCGTACCACTCCATGGCCTTTTTACCGTAATGGCAAGATGCCAAATCCGGCCAAAACAGTACGGAACAACCGTGTTTCTTCAGGAAAGGCAGCAGACGTTTATTCAAACACTCTTTCACGTAAATTTCTTGGTTGGCAGTCCCGGAAGCTATGAATATGCTGCTTTTCAAGCCACAGGTACAGATGGCTTGCCAAACCAGATATTACTTTGCGAACTTTGACAGTTTCGTGTGCTTGAAAATATCTGCTACCTTTTCCCTTCCTTTTGCCGTATAAAACTCCTGTCCCGGAAGCTGCTTGTGGTCGGCTTTGACGTAGGTTTCGTCGTCCATTACCACGCAGTCAAACTTCGTCAGCATCGTCGTGTACAGCCTCCGGGATCGCGCTTTGGCCGTCGTATTTTGTTTATCATCGCGATTTGGAGTCACTACCTTCTTGTAAGTCGATAGTCCGGCTCGTTTTTCGGCTCGATGCACGGTTGTAGACGATACACCCAGCTTATTTGCGGCATCTTGGAGAGATAGGTTAGGGTTTCGCTTGAAACTACCGGCAACTCTCTTTGTCGTCTCAGCGGCTTCCGGTTTTCGATTTCCCCCCGATCCAGACTTCCTGGCTGTCGACAAACGTTCCCCAAACACTTTAATTACATTTGTAACGGTTGATTTGGCAACTTTTAGCGATTTTGCCAACTTTGCGTGCGAGTAGCTCGGATTTTCGCGATGCGCGAGCAAAATTTTGATACGCTGCTCTTCTTGCTTGGACGGCATTTTGACAACTGAAGAGTGAGATTCCAAAATCAAAATAGGAGCAACATTCTACACACACACACCTTCAAAATGAGGGGTGTTCAGGTTTTTTAAATGCAAAATTGAAAGAAATACGTCAAGTTGATATTGACCAAATTTTGACCGTATCGCCCTTTAATATAGATTTCCTCACTAAGTGTGCCATTCAAAAATGCCATCCGCACATCCATCTGATGAACCTGCAGCCGATCGCGGTTGCCAAGGCCAGAATCGTCTAACGGGTGTCCAATTTTGCCACCGGAGAATAGGTTTCAGTATAGTCGAAGCCTTGCTTTTGGCTGAAGGCCCTTGCAATCAGCCTCGCCATATACCTGTAAGGTACCTCGTCATCCCCACGCTTAATACGAAACACCTATTTGTAGGACACAGTCTTCTTATCTGCGGAAAGCTCTGTAGGTCTAAGTGCTGTTATTCCGTAGCGAATCCATTTCGTCTTCTACAGCCGCTCTCCAATTGTTCCTATCGTCACGCCGATCCAGCTCTTCCATCGAGCCCGGAATGTTGTCGACGTAACTCATCACGTTTAATGCAAATCCAGCGTATTCAACTTCAAAATCGATTTGCCATGCTGGTGGAGCACGAGCTCGCTGCGGTATTACTTCCTCTAGATCACCATCCACTGTTCCATTCTCGGATTCATTGGACGCCCCGGAAATTTCTTCCACTTCGTTAGGCTGAAGACTTTCGTACTCGTACGCAGACGACGTTGCATCACCACCATCGTTGGCTGATTTTTCTGCCACCATCGTTGGCTATCTTCGGAACAGGATACAAAAATATCAGGATGAACTGATCAACAGCAATAGGCTTGTGCTGTTCTCCTCCTTTGATTTTCGTTTCCACAAAAACTACATCTCGAGCAGTCACAATCCGACGCTTTACTAGATCCCAAACCCTGTAGCCATTAGGAGCGCAACCAAGAAAAATTCCACGACACAATTTAGAGTCCAAGTGATTCCTAAGCTGTATTGGTACGTGCACTAACACGGAACTCCACAACACTCTCACTTATATAAATGGTTCATTGATTCTAGAGCGTCTGACCATCTGGTTCGGGACCGAGAACTCTTCACGGAACATCATCGACTGGAAAAGCCGGTCGAAATAGCAGTTGCGAAGGACGGTGAATCCATTGTCGCAGACCACGGTGGAACAGTGAAAGTGATATCGATTTCCGTCTGTGAGGCCTGCTGCGACGCACAGCACAGCCGCTGCACCAACAAAACATACACCATCCCGATCAGTCGACTCAGCAACATTTGCTTTCGAACTGCGATTCCCTTTCTGGTCCGACGGTTTCCTTTTCTCCGGACAGTAAGCTAACTTGTGACCTCCCTTTTTGCACCGAAAACACCGTATCTTCTTCGGCTGCTTCATTCAACACTCTCTTGCTTCGTTTACTCGTCGAGCAATCGACAATTGACGAATTCCATTGTCAAATTTTCCTCCGGCATCGTCTCGAGAGCGGTGACGTCTGTTGAGTACGAGGGACCAAGAGTCAGCAGCAAGTGACATTATGCATACCGCTTTTCCATATCCGCGCCGGTTCCTCGATATTTACGCAACAGCTTGTCCAAACGAAGGAAGTGTTCCTGCAGTCGCCCACCGTCAAATTGCATGTTCGACATCTGAGGCCTTGCTGCAGGTGGCAGTGTTGTTAGGAAAAACAGTTCAAGGAGCCGTTCGTTTGGATTGTAATCAGTTTTAGCTTAATAACTTTTTCCACAATCGTCGGATTTGCTTGCGGTCTTAGAAGAAAAGTTTTCTTGAAAAATTGCCAAGAAGAAACTTGGGTTCACTGATTCTTAGATAGCAACGGGTCACAGAGAGTATCTTGCTAATTACAATGGTATGTCCGAGGTATTCTTCTTGTCTCTATTGTTCTTGTCTAGATGTTTCGAATGTATAGGTGTAATTCTCCTCTTGGGTTGTTTTCCAAAGAAATACGTGCCATGTTTCCTTGTTTTCCTTCAGTGTCTATCTCGCGTTGATTGCAAAGTTTTTGGTATCCGGAAGCCATTTATAGAGATCTATGTGTGAAACGCGATTTCTTTCATTGAACCATCAAAAAGTACCATGGCACACCTCATTGGATGACCGGCGGAAAAATGGCTAACCTAGCTCGGTGTGAGATGCGGTGTGAAGAAAATCGTCAGTAAACGGCTCAGGCAACAATCTCAGCAGTCGGTCCGGAAAATGGCTTCCGATCTCAATGTTCTGAAATCATCCATGCACAGAAACAAGATCCGGGACTCCGACATTCAAAAACGAAAATGCTCATGACGTATCCGAGCCCTCGAAGAAGAAAAGTCTCGAAAGAGCGAGGCTTATTCTAACGCGCCCTGGAGAGGAGTTCATCCCTCGCGACGTAAAATTATTTGTTCTGCTGTAGACCCACAACGAGTAGAACGACAGATTGAAGGCTTCTATTTCGAAAAATGTGTCAGATAGCGAGAGGAACAATCCACAGTTCTGAAGTGCGGAGTTGATCATGCTTTGGGGTGGAATTTGCAAGCGTGGTAAATTACTGCTGATCGTCATTGGAAAAGGCGTTAAGGTCAACGTCTTTTTTTATAGAATGGAAGTTTTGAATAATGTTGTTAAGCCATGTTGTTTGAAAATGGCGATAACGTTCACGGCAAATCTTCACCGAATCTCGATCCACTGGGTTAAATTTTACGGTCATACGTGCTATCAAAAGTGAACAAAAATAAGACATTTGGGCAACTTTGGCACGGTTCAAGTCCGTAATCCAATAAATATGGGACGGAATGCCAATGGAAGTCGTGTGTGCCGCCTGTGATGGGTTTGATAAACAGTTATTACATAACACAAGGTGTAATTTTTGGATTGCCTTTTAATCAATTAAATCAATTATGAAATCTGAATTGCCAATAAGGAATAAAAATCGTATAATCAACACTTCAACACATGATTTGAGGCCTCATTCGGAAGTCTGTGTAAGAAAAATGCAGTGATTTATATGCAAATATATGGACAATAAGAAACTGCTGCAGAAATGTCGCGAATATAATGTGCCCACTCGTCATCTTTTCATCAATTTAAAATCTGCTTATGATACAATCGATCGAGACCAGCTATGACAGATTATGCAATAATATGGATTTCTGGAAAAACTGACGCAGTCGTTCAAAGCAACGACGGATCGAGTGATTTGGGTCGTCCGAGTAGCAGGGACACTCTCCAACCCCTTCGAATCTCGTAGAGGGTTACGGCAAGGTGATGGACTGTCATGTTTGTTGTTTAACATTGGTGTGATTCGAAGAGCTGAGATAGACACGAGTGGCATGATCTTCAGGAAGTCTGTTCAACTATTTGGTTTCGCCGACGACGTTGATATCGTAGCACGTAACTTTGATACGATTACGGAAACGTACATCAGAGTTAAGGTTGAAGCTGATAGGATTGAGCTTGAAATTAATGCATTGAAAACAAAATACATAAAGAGATGAGGCTCACAAGAAGACAATGTTAGCCTTCTACCACGAGTTCAGGTGATAAAATCGAGGAAGTAGACGAATTCTTGTATCTGGGCTCATTGGTGACCACCGATAACGACACAAGCAAAGAAATACAAAGGCGCATTATTGCTGGCAATCGAGCCTACTTTGGACTCTGAAGGACGCTAAGATCGAACAAAGTTCCTGGAACTACAAAGTTGACCATCTACAAGATATTAATTAGACCGGTAGTTATCTACGGCCACGAAACATGGACATTGCTAGTGGAGAACCAACGCGCCCTTGATGTTTTTGAACGGAAGGTGCTGCGTACGATCTACGGTGAAGTGCAGATGGAAGACGAAATATGGAGGAGGCGAATAAATCACGAACTGCATCAGTTGCTGGGAGAACCTCCCATCGTACACATCGTTAAAATAGGTTGACAACGATGGACTGGGCATGTCTTGAGAATATCAGACGACAGCCCATTTCAAAAGATTCTCGAAAACGATATAATTTTATCAAATAAGAGATTAGAGGCTTATTTGATATACACAAAAAAGTAGGTTTGGTTTCCAGGTTGTTTCCAGTATGCTACTTTCCTAATGGCCTCGGCAATGGAAGTTTTCTAACCGTCTTCAAGAAAATCAGCATGAACATATGCCTACACACTCAGATTATTTTACAGTAAATCTGTAAAGTTTTACCGAATTCTCAACAGCTGAACGTTCGGTAATTCGATTTTACGGATTTCGGTAAAATTTTACCGAAATCCGGTAAACTTTTTACAGATATCTGTAAAATTTCATCGAAATCCGGATTACCGAGCGTTCAGCTGTTGAGAAATCGGTAAAATTTTACAGATTTCTGTAAAAAATCTAAGTATGTATATAGATAAGTATGTTTTCATAACGTCCTGTTTTTTTTTCTTATTACAGAGAAAATCTTCCATCACCTCATCAATATGGCCAGTAATCATCAATCCCCAATGTGCATCCATTTGGGACCCATCATAACCGTTTGCGTCTACAAACCGGAACATCTGCAAGCCGTTCTTACGTCACCGCACTGCATTAGCCGAGCGTTTGTGTATGACTTTTTCCGCGTTAGTAAAGGACTGTTTTCCTCTCCCTGTATGATCGGAAGCATTAAAATTGATTATTAACAGTAATAAAGTCAATTACGTCTTACAGCTCATATCTGGAAAGGACAACGGAAGGTTCTTAACCATTCATTCGGACCGGGAATCCTGAATAGCTTTGTATCGATATTCAACGAAAAGAGTGCCATTCTGACAACCATGATGGGTCTCCATGTTGGAAAAGGTGAACGTGACTTTTCCCGCGAGATTTCAAGATGTACCTTGGATACGATTTATTGTAGGTAGGATTAATACCCATAGCTTTGCAATTGATTATCACTATTGAAAATAATTGTAGCTACGGCATTCGGATTAAACTTCGACATGCAGCGGTCTTCAGAAGGCAATACGTACCTTGACCTGCAGGAAGAATTTATCGAATTGGTAATGAAGCGCATGTTTACGGTGACTCATTACATTGAACGTATCTACCAGATGTCGAAGGAATACAAGAGGGAGCAAGAGATTCTCCGCTATGCTCGCGTCTTAACGAATCGAGTTATGGATGCTAGGAATGCTGACGGCATTCTATCCGGAGATGTTGCAGTGAATCAGCCAGTGCAAGAAACGGATAGTAAGAAACCGCAAATTTTCTTCGACAAACTGCTGGAGCTGGCTCGTGAAAACAAGCAACATCTAGCGGTGGAGGACATTCCGGAACACTTGGACACGATCATATTCGCCGGTAATGACACGACCGCAACCACGATGAGCAATTTGCTGCTGATGATGGCAATGTATCCCGACGTTCAGGAACGGGTCTACCAGGAAATCATGGAGACCTGCCCGGATGTAGATCAACCAGTTTCGATTGAGGAAACGTTGAAACTCGTGTACACAGAAATGGTGTGCAAAGAAACGATGAGATTGTTTCCGGTCGGACCAGCCATTGGCCGGGTAGCTGAAGCCGATATTCAACTGAGTGGTAGGTTGTTTTTTGTTGTTTCCACCATATATTTGTGGGATTGAACATTTAAAAAAAATATGGAACTGTAGAGTCTTCTTGGGTTTTTAGCTATAATTTAGAGCTTTAATTAAACGAAACTTCTGGGAATTTATTCATATCCTATGTTCCAAGTTTCGTAAAAACACCTGATTAACTTTAAAACATGCAGCTAGAAATTCAGTTGTCATTTTATTGATTGAGGAACCCTAAAATGTTTATTAAATTATTTGCAGAGAAACAAGTGATTCCAGCTCGCTCGATGGTTATCTGCGGCTACTACATGGTTCACCGTGATACCGAAATTTGGGGCCCTAAGGCGCACGAATTCAACCCGGACAATTTCCTACCGGAGAACATCAGTAAAATACATCCCTACGCCTATTTGCCATTTAGCGGAGGTTTGCGAAATTGCATTGGAGTCCGGTATGCGTGGATTTCGATGAAGATTATGATCGTGCACATACTGAGAAAGTACCGTTTGAAAACATCCCTCACGATGGACAAATTGACCTACAAGTTTTGCATAATACTCAAAATCGGCAATGGTTGCTTCATTAGTTTGGAGAAGAGGTAATGAAGCTACTATAGCTACGCTCAGGGAAACAAAAGAGATATCAACTTCCAATAGAACGTGAGGAATTTATAAAAAAAATTAAATGTCCCAAGCGGAATAGAAACTCGACTTACGCTACAGAAAAAAAAACGGCAAAGCTATCAGTTCAAAGCATTTCTCATTCATCCAATCAATTAGACAATTTGAAGCAGAGTAAAAATTACAGCACTATGTAAATACCCGCAATGCTACTACACCGAAACCCCAAATATAATAAAATAAATAGTTTCAATGAAATAGTGTCCGAAAAAAGTACTCCCCTTCAACTTCCTGACTTGTTAGCCAAATTTGATTTAGAAACCCTGATGCAAATCGTAACCAAATCATTCTTCCAGCTGGATTTCTTTTTTTCATGCCGTGTTTGAACAAAGCTGGTTAGTTCCTAACGGGTTTGACGTCAAGTTAACGAATACAAATATGTAATTTTTGAAATCCGAAATGGAACAGTAGGCCAAAAGGAAAAAAACATCGAGGCGTAGGTCATTCATTTTGATTTTACAACAGATCGACAATGGTTTGTCCTCAAATGTCATTCCTCAAATATTTCCGGGAACGAAAATCTATCGCTAAAATATGGTCAAATAACTGCATTCAATGCTTTTGATTACTATCATGGCAAATTCGTTACTCTTTAACCTGTTTAACCAACAGTAAGGATGCTATTGGGGCTACTCACGTAGTGTGATAGTGGTATTTCATTACGAAAACAAGGCAATTCATCTCAACGCCTGAGAGCCATCTTGGACCGATCTACACCAACAGTACGGATGTCGCTGGAGTCACTTACAAAATAAGACAGTGGTTTCTTTGTTCCAAGATAGGGTGGCCCGACGAGCATGGCGAACGAATAATTATGTACCTCTCCACCGACCCATCTTACCCGGCGAACCACGACTTCTCATGCTCACTTGATCACTCGCGCGACGGCAACGCAATGACGACGCAATAGGCAACCAAAACAAAAGATATAGGCGTAATAGATCAACACAACCGATTCAACCGATATAACTGATGGTTTGCGCAAACCTATTAAAAAAGGACATATAGATACAATGGGTAGCAATTACCTGTCTTGCTCCACGTCCTTAAGAGCATTTACAACCTCACGAGTCGCCTGTACCCAACTCCACAGGCATCCGTCAAGCCTCTGGTACACCAATTCATCTCCATCCATCTCCACCTCCATCCGAAGCACCACTACTTTAAAAAAATGAAAAATAGAGAGATATTAGATATTGTCTTCAAAACCTGGTAGAAATAAATTATTTGTTGCCTGAAAAGAAACAAAATTAAGAACAAAGATATAAGTAGAATCCCTGTAGTCCCCCGGATGTTTGAAGAGCATAGCCATTCCTATGAAAAGATTGTTGCGGATTGTCGATGCTTGATTACAACTATGTGCTGGGCACCATTGGCTGAAATGAGCATTGAATGAGAATAGTGAGAACATTTTATTGAATAAACGAATACAATACACAATTGTTTATTAAGCTGAAGCTCATTCGCGCTATAAATGATGAACTTAGTCGATGAATCAACCCTCTAAGATTTATCGCTAATACGCTATTGACAAATTGACAAGCTCACAACTGCAAGCTAGTTTGTGATTTGAAAAGTGTCCAGATTCATGAACAAAAAGTCCGGGTACCGATGCAACACGGCATCCGAACTTTGGATTTGGAAACTTGTGTCGCTTAACAAATCCTCAAACAAATGTGCAAAAGCACGTTGGCCATTATTTAGCGTCAACAAGTGGGTACGTGTGTTCAACTCCGAGTTCCCCTTCTTTCAAACTCACTTTCAGTTCAATTTACCTATTGAGTTGGACACATCACAATAGAAAATATTGTGATGGAGCACGAACGTTAGGTTACTAGATATATAAAAAATACACTACAACCCATTCAGGATTATATCTGAAAAATCCAAATTTGGCCAACACAAACCACTTTTAATGCTGGTCAAACGTGCTATACATAAAGACCGCCTCGGTACCCCACTAGACCGTTATTATATAATAAACATGTCCATCACAACCAAGCACAGGGCTCGATTCCTGAGGTCATTCTGTACCTCTGGGATAAAGACAAAAAATACGTCAGAGGAATATCAGAGGAAACCTTGATAAGTTACAAGGTAAGAAGATTGTCAAGGAATGATAATTCCCATGACGCTTAAATAACTCATATATCACTTAACATCTCAAAAACGTTCAAAAACATCTAAGTCATTTTCAAACAGTATATATTTGTTATCGTTGTTACAATTATAATTATTTACATCTAACTTAACTCACCAAACGAGCTTGAGTATGCTTATTGTATTTCTTACCGGTTTGAGTTTAATTTGAGTTTATTTATTAAAAATGGGAAGTTTCTGAGAGTCTTAAACTATGTTAAACATCGATCGAGTTTCCGCTTGCTGGAATTACGGCCTCTCCACGCTTCCGGAACGATCAACAGGTCCTGATAATGTAGCCTGGATCTAAATCTCTTCAGGTGCGGGTCAATGTTTGTCTGACGCTGGCTGTCTTTTCGCGACATTTGCGACTTGTCATGGTGCAACTTCAAAACTAAGGAAATCGGCTTCTTTTAATCGCAGCCCATTATGATATGAATTATAGCTCACGTTTCTTCATCGATTTCGGATGAATTTTGCTGCGAATTTTGCTCAAGTTCGCTTACGCTTTGAACGGAGCTCCTCCTTTAGTATACACTCCCCGAAAATCTTCCCAACATGACCCTCCAACCGCTACGTTACACTTTGCATCTCTTTTGGGCAGTTCCACCAACAACGCTGCCTTGCTCCTTCAAAGTGTTGAATCTGCTACCACTGTTGTCGAATTGCATACCAATCTCACCCCGCTTCTTAAAAAACTGTTCCTCCGCAGCCAGTTGGACTTCGTATATCCTCTGCCTATGCTCCATCGCTGCTCCTCAATATTGCTTCAGCTGCTTTTATTTTCAAGCTTTCTGATGAGCGAGTAATTTTTTATAAGAGCCTTCATCTGCTTTGCAAAAACCTTCTCCTTGATGAGTTGTTCCTCTTTGAACTGCTTCTGAATTAGATCTATGACGGAATCAACTCTCTGATCGGACACTCCATCGCCTTTCTGGTCGGACTTATTCCTTCGTTTCTTGCCTTCAGGAGGTTTCAGCTGCCGAGCACTACGATACACATGCTTCGAAGGAGGGTGCGACCGATCTCTGGATCCTCACAAGATCCTACCTCGCGCCTCCTCTAGTCATATGTATGTATGTATGTATGTATGTATGTATCAACAGAATGTCATGTGATACGATCCAACAAATTGAATAAACCAATTCGCAATACATTAAGCATGTCCACGTTAAATTTCGAACACTTTTCTTTCAGTGTAGATTTTGAATTATTTCACGGACCACTGAAACTGTCCACTTTATTTCATGGTACAATATGTTTACATTCTTATTACATTCAGTAAAATTGCGTTGAATCAAGTTGAAGCGCGCAAACGCATTTTGTACGAACGTCAGCAAAACCCGAATTTATCGGTACGTGATCTTGCCAAGACACTAAAACTACCGAAATGTACCGTGTTTCGTGTTTACAAATCATTTGAACAGCGTTTGACTATGGATCGGAAGGTTGGAAGTGGAACAAATCGAAGATTATTCTCCCGACAAATGGACATGAAGGTTGTAGCCATTATTGAGAAAAATCCTAATCTTTCAGTGCGAAATGTGGCATGCAAAGTTGGTAAGTCAAAATCATAAAGGGTGTCCACGATGAAATTGCCACACACAAAATTGATTTGCAAAATTCGAGTTTTCATCCGATTGCCATCAAATTTTCAGGGATTGAGAAATAACTATTAAACTTCATTTTACCATTTTACTCGTATTTTATTTACAGTCCATACGCAAATGCCCGCACCTTGGCCTTAACCCCGGCCATAAGATTCTGCACAACCTGTGAATCAGCCGTTTTTTGCATGTAAACCCATACTTTCTTCAGTTCCTCGACTGTCTTCACTGCTTTAGGTCGTTTAAGAAGGTGCTGCTTCATAATCGCCCAGTACTTCTCGATGGGGCGGAGCTCCGGAGTGTTGAAAGGGTTGAACATTTTCGGCACGAAATTGACCTTATTTTCCGCATACCACTTCAGCACGTCCTAGGAGTAGTGGCATGAGGCCAAATCCGGCCAGAAGATTGTTGGGACGTTGTGGGCCTTCAGAAGAGGAAGCAGCCACTTCTGGAGGCACTCTTCTATGTACACCTGTCCGTTCATCGTGTCCTGGGTCACGAAAGGTGCACTCCGCTTCCCGCACGTGCAGATGGCTTGCCAAACCAGGAATTTCTTCGCAAATTTGGACATCTTCTGAGTGCGGACATGCTCCGGAACGCTGAACTTATCCTTGGCCGTGAAAAACAGGTTGCCGGGGATCTGTTTGAAGTCGGCCTTCACATATGTTTCGTCTTCCATGATGCAGCATTCAACTTTCGTCAGCATGTTGAGGTACAACTTCCTGGCACGGGTTTTGGCGGACTTGTTCTGCTTCTCGTCGCGATTAGGGGCCTTTGTACCTTGAACGTTCGAAGTCCAGCCTTAGTTTTGGCCTTCTGGACAAAACTTCGGCTTAGGTGCAGCTTCTTAGCCCATCCCGAACGGAGGCGTTCGGATTTCGGTTGAAGGCCCCAACTACGCGGTTGTGATTTTTGGTGTTGTACGGAATACTTTTTCCTTCACTTCTGGGCTTCCGATCGGTGGTCAACCGTTCCTCGAACCGCTTAATCACTCGCGACGCCGTGGAATTCGCGATTCCCAACGTTTTAGCGATGGAACGATGCGAGAGATCCTTGTTCTCGTGATGAATGCGCAAGATTTTATCACGCACGAGCTGTTCTTTCGACTCCATTCCCGCGAGTTTTGATCACAGGACTTTAAAACTTGCAGGATGTAAATAATGCACTATGAACTAAATCCACCAAAATTTTCATTAAATTCTACCCAACGGTTAAAAAGTTAGAGCAATTTCATAGTGTGGCAATTTCATCGTGGACACCCTTTATTGTATTAGTGCGATTCCGTGCATGTGTGGAAAGCCGAAATGGAATAGACCAGTTCACGATTTGCTGCAAACGTCAAGTTCCTCAATCAACTCCTTCGTTTTACCTATTCGCTCTCGAAAACAACCTACCATAACACGTCGCTTGCTATGATCACAAGCTCATCTACTAACAGGTTCTGAGACAGACTTACACCTCCAAACTTTTAGTTTGTCATTGATCTTTAGATTGGCAATGTGTATTTCTTATTTCATTTACTCTCAAGGAATGTTAGATAAAGCGACTATAACGACAAACATAGAGAAAACATGCGCTCTCACAAAAGCCACAGTGATGCCATATATGCCGCTCAACAGCGAAGCTTTATTTATCCTTGAGTACTATTAGACAGCTCCGAAACATATTTTTTTAAATTGCATGTATCAGTTCTAGATGATGGATTATATAAGGATTATATTATAAGCTTAGATCAAACTCAAATGACTGGAAGAAACATGAAATAAATAGTGATTTCAGATCATCTAAATATGAAATAAATTTCACTTAAAATTCAACATGACATTCTGGCAACAAGCCTAAATGTGAGAAGCAGCTAATGAAGACGTCCCCTGTGGTAAACGCAAATAAATGTAAAATACTCAAAGGCAAAGTTTGAGCGAACTTCTTCAACATGTTGGAAATTGATGGTTTTCTGTGTATGATGTATTTATAATCTTTAAAATGACAGTAATTAATAGGAATTAAACATGATCTTTACATTGACACATTAGCCAGATAGATAGAGTTTATGTTCGTACAATTGAATATGAAGTAACTTGGAAAATGTAGAAGTCTTACACCCCGTTCACACTACAGCTTATATTACGTGATATAGACTATCTTGGAATATATCTCATCAAATAATATAGACATATGCAATAAAGGAAACGAACCTACCTTTTCAAATGCTATCAGACAAGAAGTCTTGAATTTGACATTGTGCAATAGTGCAATTTATGAACGTATTTCAAAGTGGGAAGTCTCTGAGGAAACGTCATTGTCGGATCATAGACACATTGTGTTCGAATGGAGTGGTGGAAATCGGTCAACTTCTGCATTTTGAAATCCAAGGAAAACAAACTGGGATCAATATGCACAACATTTAAACTCGGAGTTATTTACAGAAAGATTGATTCAGTTCAGAAATTGGAATCATTTTCCCAAAAGGTAAATGACACGATTTTAAATTCTTTCCATATTAGTTGTCCTATCAAAGAATCATCCTCTAACAGGGATGTTCCGTGGTGGAACTCTAAGTTGAACGTCTGCGTAAACATCTCTGTAGGTTGTTCAATAAAGCGAAAAGAACCTCAGATTGGACTCCATAGGAATGCCCTTACTGAGTACAATAAAGAAATTAGGAAAATCTAAACGAAGATCCTGGGTTCTAACGTGTGGAAAACATAAGCAATAGTCCAGAAGTCGCAAGACTTCAGAAGGCTCTCGCAAAGGATCATACGATTGAAACTTGGGAATCTAAAATGAGGATGGAGTTTTTTACAAAAACCCCTGAGTGAAACGTTAAAGCTGATTATGGAAGCACATTTTCCTGGATCAGTTTTGTGTGTAGATCCAATCAGAGATGGATCACTTGAAGGTGAAAAAGTTCTACAAGGACATCTCAGTGTCTGTTAGAGCGAAACATTGCTACCAAAATAGACGTATGTGACTGACAAAATATTTGAGAAAGCCAGGTAGAAAATGCGCTATGAGATCTTTTCAGCCCCTACAAAATCTGCATGGAACGAGCAGAGTCCATCATTGAAATGACAAGCAGTGGACTTGAAAAAGTTTTGAAGTGACTAGTATCAATTCAAATTACATAACAAGTCATCCACTATCTGAGTTCTCAGTTTGCTTATTCCAGTCTCGGTAAGTCAACAGTTACAACACTGCATGATAGTGGTTTCAAAAGTAGAAAAAGCTCTATCGGTAAAAGAAATAGCACTTGTTCTTTCTTAGATATTGAAGGAGCTCGACAACGCTTCCTATTCATCTGTGGCTCAGCCATAGAAGAAAAGAAACTTTGACATGAAACATAATTAACTTGATTAATCACCATGTTGCAAAAAGAGAAATCACTTCAGAGCTGGGACGTTCAGTCATTACAATACGGGCAACGAAAGTCGTCCCCAAGGAGGAGTCCTCTCACCACCTATGAGGTCCTTAGTTGCAGACGAGCTTCAAGAAGCTTAGAGGAAAAAGGCTTCGAGGTGTGGGTTTTGCAGACGATATAGCCATTATAGTGAGGGGAAAATTTGACAACATCATTTCAGTAGAATGCAATGGGCCCCAAAGTTACCCACGTGTTGGTGTATCAAGTGAGGCCTTAGCATTAATCCAGCAAAAGTAGTAACTGTACCTTTCACTAGGAAAGGAAGTTTAGCTCTAAATGTTGCTTCAGCTAGGAGGATTAAAGATCCATCTTATGAACAGGTTAAATACTTAGAGTGATACTGGATGCCAAACTGAACTGGAATGCTCATCTTGAGGTGGTGATCGGTAAGGCAACCAATGCATTTCTGGATTGCTCAAAAACATTTGCAGAAAATGGGGTCTAAGATATAAAATGATAATGTGGATTTACCACATCGATAATACGTCCGAAACTATCGTGTATGCTTCTCTTGTGTGGTGGCCAAAACAAAAGAGGCTACTGCTGAAGAAAAGCTTACAAAACATCAACGGCTAGTGTCCATTGCTATAACAGGAGCGATGCGCAGCACTCCATCAAATGCGTTGAATGCAATGCTAATCTGCTGCCTTTGCACGAATACGCAACTAGAAGCGAGAAGAGTATGTTTAGATTAAACAGGTTGAAAACTTTCCGTGTCTGGTGACTTAGTCGGTCACCTGAGACATTTCCAAGCTTTCAAAATGGGCCAGTGATGTATAGATGGAGACTGGATGAAACCAGGAAAACCAAGAGCATCCCTACAAGATATGTGAAACGTCACGTATAGATTGGGAAGTCGGAGGTCCCACTGTTCGCTCATAGCTCAATAAAATTCTTCACAGATGGACCGAAAAATTGGAATCAAAAACCGGAGCAGGAATCTTCGGCCTGGGGTAGAAATCTCAGTGGCGATGGGAAACTATCCAACGGTTTTCCAAGCGGAGATCTCTGCTATAATAAAATGTGTTAACGTTTGTCTGAAGAGAGAAAATGTAGATATGCAAATATTTGTATTTTTACAGACAGCCAAGCAGCACTCAAAGCGTTAAGTAATTATAAATGTACATCCAAACTTGTCTGAGAATGCATTCTTTCATTGCAAAGTGGACTAAGAAAACTCGGTAAATTTATTCTGGGTTCCGGGACACTGTGGCATTGAAGGCAATGAAAGGGCAGACGAGCTTGCTAAACAAGGTTCAATGCACACTTTATTGGTTCAGAACCATCCTTGCGGTGATATCATACTGTGCCACAAAAATGGAATTAAAATCTCGGAAGAGCAGAGGGTGAATGACCAATTGTTAGTCACCACAAAGTGTTCTCAGCTGAAAAGGTTTATAATTCCAAATGTTACAATTAGTGGAAAGCTTCGGAGCTCAAAAGAGAGTTCTTTGTACCTATACTGCCTGGTAACCGGATATTGCCCTGAGTAGATATCATTTGAAAAACATTGGCCAGGTTCTAGAATGATATCTGTCGTTTCTGTAACATGGAACGGAAAACCTCGGAACATCTGCTTTGTAGCCGTGATGCTGCAGTACAGAGCAGACTTAAGTTTCTGTACGAGTGGCTATATGCAAATTTGATCTGCGTAGCTCGGAAGGTGGTGGGTTTTATAAACTCAATTTTGCCTGACTGGGAGACGCGTCTTAGGCTGGTCACTTGACAAATGGTGATCTAGCTTTTAGATGCGAATTAGTATAGTAAACAGGGGTATACCACAAAAGTTCAACTCAGTGGACGCAGTGGTTCTACACCCCAACAAAAAAAAAATCTTGATATCAGCATCTATACATCTAGTTTTGTGTCCATGTTTTGTGTTTGCAAATCATTTGAACAGCTTTGACTGTTGATCGAAAGGTTGTAAGTGGAACAAATCGAAGAGTATTCTCCCGACAAATGAACAAGAAGGTGGTCGCCATTATTGAGAAAAATACTAATCTTTCTGTACGAAATGTTGCACGCAAAGTTGTTAAGCCAAAATCAAAGTATAAAAGTGAAGCAGAGGCAAAGACTGAAGGCGTACAAGCTTTACACCAATTTTTTGAAAAAACATTTTTTCGTATCATAATGGACGACGAAGCATACGTACTCGAAGACTTAAAACAGCTTCCGGGTTAAGGTTTTTATACCGCAACACAAATAAACGCCGTTGTCGAGTATTTTCGGACAAAAAAGGTGTCTAAATACCCCACGAAGTATTTAGCTGTGGTAGAAAATCCAAAACAAAATCGAATCAGCACTATCAACAAGAATGTGTATGAAAAATAAAGTAAGCAGAAGCAGTAGCTACCGTTTATAATAAGTCACTACTCTCAAGCTCTGTTTATGCCAGATTTGGCCTCTTGTCGCTATGTAAAATCTGTCCTGGGCTTATATGACTTCTGAATGATATGACATGCTGAAATTATCTTGGTGTCCGTAATTTAACGTGAACAGGGTTTCAAAAGCTTACATTTATTTTGCTGTTTTGTTCTAGTCAAAAGACATATACATTGAAGATGTGTCTAAATAAAATATTAGCAGCCATAGCAACGGCTTGGTTGTCAATTTGGAGCACCAAGAGCATAAAGTGAACGATTCTGATATTGAGCAGGCATTAGGTATATATCGTAAAACAAGTCAGAAAAAAGGTCAGTAAGGCATCAAATCTCAAGCGCTAAAGAATTTCGAGTTATCGATTTTTGCGAGTAATCTTTCGTTTCAGACCACATTTTGTCAATGCTGTGCCAAAACTGAAGCTGTTCCTCAACTGCTTTCCGAACAATCATCCGATGAGTCGCACAGTTCACACGATGTTCACACAGCTTATCAATTATGCACTTTAAGATCATGGATCTACCATAATGATGGGTAATTAAATCAGAATAACAAGCTTGGAGCGAGAATGATATGAATCATACGGAACACTGGGGTGGCGATGATGTCCGCCTGAATTTCAAGAATCGAATCAAAATAAAAAAAAAAAAAATACAGAAAAGTTGTCAACCGGTATTTAACGATTTCTTACGAACCAGCTCGATCTTCTTTCTTCTTTGTTAACGTTTCAAGCTTATTGTTTTCTCAGTTAGCTTATTGCTTGTTCGAAATACACTTCCAAAGTTATTAATTATTGAGAGCTTTCGATGCCAGGTACCATTTTTGCATTAGTACCCAAGCAATATTGCTAGTTTTATCGAGGTTTTAAAACATTCTTCAAGTCTAAATCATGGAATACAGAACCCTCATAAAACCAAATATGTTACTTGGGTATGATTATGTGGCAAGTATAATCATACTCTATGCCCAGATAGTCGAGAAAATTTTCCTAGACCAGACCGGGAATCGAACCCAGTCACATCCAGCAATACTTTAATCTCTTCAATCTCATATTTCTTCCACCTTCTTTCCTAAGTTCAATTAAGATCTTTAAAAAGGTTTAAAAAGGTTTAATCAATACTCAAGCTACACTAAGGACTGATTAATCACAAGCATATGTCAACCACGGTTTATTGCGAGAATATAGCGGACTAAAGGGTGAACACGAAATTATTGCAACACTTTTAAGTGGCTGTAAGTTTTTTTCCACTAAACAGAAATCAACCAAATTTTGCACAACATCTCTTTGAAGTACGTTGTTTACATCCCTTGAATTGCGTAGTTGTTTGATTTGTTGTGGCCAGGATAAAAGAAAAACAAGTTGAAACACGTGCAAAAGTATTGTATGGGCAGATGGAAACTCCGGAGCAGTTCTAACGTGCGCTGGGAAAAATGCAGCAAATCTGAAATTCAACCATCTCAAGTACTGCAAAAATTCAATGACCGGTTTACGTTGAATCACAAGTACGGAGTAGGGCCAGAAAGTCAAGGCATGAGCTGTTCAAAACTTGCTGAGCCCCGATGAACGGTACCATACTGTTGCCAAGCCTCGTGCTAAGGTGTGGCCCATTTAGTATTGGAACAAACATTTTTGATTCTTACAGCAACCCTAGTGGTCGCATTTGTAAACTATGATATCTTATGTGTTCCCTATAACAATTACAACATCAGAAGTTTGTTTTCGCGGTGCAGTTCGAACGTGTTTGTAAAATGGAAAAACCTTCGTAGTCTGGGTCAAAACTTGGTTAAGTGTTGGGTTTCCCCCGAAATACCGTGTGGCGTGTTTTGAAAACGTACAGAGAAACTTTATCGACGGATCGCAAGCTTCGAGCGGGTACTGTCAACCGTCAACTGCGGAACAAAGTCCGCAAGAACATTAAGGCAAACCCTAACATCTCAGACCGCGATTTGGCCACAAGTTCTCACGCCGCACGCAGTACCGTGCAACGGATTCGTCTCCGGTGACGGCGCATACCGTACCTGCACAACCAAATAAGGATCGAGAACAGAACAATGTGACCAGAATTGAAGAAAAATCAGGTCCTTCGATTTAATTCAACTGTTTCAGCTATCTGGACAGATACGTATTTCGTCTACAATGTGCAGATCTTTTTTTGTGTCAACTAATAACTGACCGTGAGTACGAGACACTGAAGAAGTCTGCATTATTGCTAGACGAAGTACGCGTCATCTGTCGGAGATAAGCAACGGTAGTTGGATTAAATGGCAGATACTAATTTTCTCCAGCTCTGGTTACGGTATTCCACTAAACAGCTCTGAACCTCTGAGATTCAGAACAATGTGGCCAGAATCCATGCCCAAAAACTGTATGATCAGGTGTTGACAAAATACAATGGCTGTCTCCTCATGGATGATGAAACCTATGTGAAGGCCGATTTCAAACAGCTACCGGGGAGATGTTCCTGCCAAATTCAAGTTTGATTCTGTAGCAGCGGTAGGAAGACCAAGGTTTTCATCACTAATAAGACCTTTAATTCAGAACTGTACAGAACAGAATGTCTTCAAAAGCGAATATAGCTATTCATCAGATCTCACAATGAACCTGTCATGTTTTGGCCAGATCTTGCAAGCTGTCATTACAGTAAACAGTGCTACAGTGGGGGTATGAAACCAACGGGATTCAGCGAGACACCTATAGAACTCAACCCACCAAACTCGTCCCCAGCTCAGACCAGATCAGGCTGATAGAGAGATTTGGGTTGGGCTATGGTGAAGAGGAAGCGGAAGGTGAGTGGCAGTGGCGTCCAGCTAACAGCAATGAATTGGAGAACCAAGTGAAATAAGATTGCCAAAACCATGGATGAGAATAATGTGCGCCGGTTGATGAAACGTATTCCTGGAAAAACCGCAAATTTCTTCGAAATCGAGATGATAATTTTTTTTCGTATTTTCCTTCTAAAGTTCACAAGAAGTTGAATATTTGAGTTAAAACAGAATACGATTTTAATAATGTATATTCGAAATATGCGCAATAGTCTATGTCCAATTCTAACTGTGCCACACCATAGGAAACTCTACATGGAGCTGTTAGTTCCAACAAATGCCAGGACAGGAATTTTACTCCGGAAAAGATAAATTTAAAGTGGATGGTCATTTCAAAAAGAAGAAAATATCGAAATTCGCAGTGCAATACCTCATTATGGCTATCTGAATATGATGAAAGCGAAATTTTCGTCACAACAGACACCATCAATGGTGAAATCTACAAGACTGAACGCCTCCAAAAAGTGTTTTTCCAATTTTGGAGCAGCACAATGAAAAAACACTATTTTGTCCGGATTAAGCTTCATGCCACTGTTATTAAAGCCTGCTGAAACGGTTTGAGCTTGATTCGGAGCATTTTGTCTTCAGGGACTGAACTGCCCTGAACTACGTCCAATGGAAACATACTGGGGTTTGATGAAGCGAGATCTCAAAATGAAAATGACAAGCATAGAAAGTGGATAAAAAATGAAAAAATGCACCGGATGCGGCTGTACAAGCTCTCATGGATGACGTGAAGCCAAAGTTTCGATAATTGTACCAAACAATAATTGATCCAATGTATTTAAACCGTGCTGCAAATCCAGTTTTTATCCAATACAAACTTTAGATTGTATAGTAACTTAGCCATGTTCACCTCTTTAGTAAAGAAACTGAACATGGAAATTCCCAGGCAACTAGAATGCTCGACCTTTAAAAACTTCTTTTTTTTCGAGAAATACAAATATACATATACAAGTCTAAAACATGTACACGTTAAATTTTGGACACCAAAATAACAGCAGCAAAAAAAATTAAACATAATTCAACAAAACCGATTGCTTATATCTACATTACCGATTGAGTTAGATCTACTTTAGAAACAGTGGATTAAGATGTAAATCCTTCGCTCTGTTAAATTCGTGAACTCTCCAACTGGTACACCCGCCATCAGGTTCCGTACGGTATCCTCAGATACGCCCGCCGTGACCATTCTCCATCTTCTCTTGAGATCATCGGTGCTTTCTTCTTAGTATCGAAGAGTTTCCACTCAACTAGAGCCCAGTACCTCTCTATTGGACGAAGTTCTGGACAGTTTGGTGGATTGGCTGTTTTTAACCGTATTGGACCTATTGTAGCTTATACCAGTCCAAGGAGGATTTCGCATTGTGACAATAGGCCAAATCGGCCAAAACAGAGCTGGAGAGTCATATTTCTGGATACAATGGTAGCAATCACTTCTCGATATCCTTATTGATAGTGCCAGGTAGAGACGAAACTTTCAGGTTTTCGACCACAACTACATATGGCCTGCCAAATCAAATACTTCTTCAGGAATTTGGACACCTTCTTGATCCAGAAATGCTCACCAACGGCGTTCCTTTGCATTGTGGTTTAAATTCTTTGAGTACTTATGTTTCGTCGTCCATTATTATACAAGAAATTGTTTGCCAAAACTTGGTAAAAAGTTCCTTAGCACGACTTTCTACAGTGAAATTTGCTTGTTATCACCGGTTGGGCACTTTTTTCACTTTTTACGCCTTCTTTTCCATTTGTCGGGAGCATATTTTTCGATTTTTTCCACTTCCAACCTTCTGATCCACAGTCAAGTGCTGGTCAAATGATTTGCAAACACAAAACACGGTACTTTTCGTTAGTTTTTTTGGCAAGATCGAGTACCGATAAATTCAGATTTTGCTGCCGTTGGTACAAAATGCGTTTGCGCATTTCCACTTGATTCGACTCGATTTTACTGAATATAACAAGAATGTAAACATGTTGTACCTTGAAATACAGTGGAGAGATTCAGCTATATGACATAGGTGAAACGTTTCAGCAATCCGTGAAATAATTCAAAATCTACACTGAAATAAAACTGTCCGAAATTCAACGTGGATAGGCTTTATAAGCTAATAAATCGTATGGAATGCACGAATTTGGATTATACGTACAAAAGTAAAGGCCAACTTTTGCACGTATAACCGTGCAGTTTTTATCTGAAACGAGTTGGTTTAACATATAGTATGTTTAGAACAAGACACCCCGTAAAAAGTTCGAAAATTTGCAAACTACGGTCTAACGAACTAACGCATTATACGACGAAGGCCACACTAATAAACATACGATTTTGAATCAAAATGTAGGCATAAACAACACATATCCAAACACTGATACTATACGCCTTTTGGGTGATCGGGTGTTGAACAGTTTACCTGAACAAATTAGAAATACAAGTATAAAAATCCAAAAAGTAAATTTGGTAGAGTTTTAAAAGCATTCAACTAGTCTAAATCATGAGCCATAGAACCCTGACACAGCTATAACTGTTAAGGCTTGTTGGCAACACAATCTGGACACCAATAAATACGTATATCTCCGGAACTACTTCATCAACGCGTGAAATATTTCTCAGACTGGTGAACGTATGTCTGTTCATTGGGGTAAAATCAATTTTTTGTGATACCACACGAAGCTTTTAGATCGAAGATGGCGTCGAAAGAAGAGGAAGTGCGAAAAGCAATTGTGTGCGGTCGTCCGGATCTGTCAGTAAGAAAACTTGCAAAAAAGAATAGTTTCCCTGCAAGCACTGTCCATAACATTTTCAAATCTTTCGGTACACGTTTGACAACAGCCAAGAATGCTGGGAGAACAACAAAAACGAGTCTCAGAAACCACCAGAAGGACGCAAAAGGGAAGCAAATATTGCAGAAGAGACCAAATCTTTCGGTACGTACTGTGGCTAAAAAAAAATAAAAATATCCCCAGCTTTCGTGCATACTTCGAAGCACCAGCAAGGTATGAAGTCGTTCAAGTTGAAAACTATACCGAACCGTAATGAAAAACAGAATGTGACGGCTTAAACCCTGGCTCGCGAGTTTGAACGCGAATATTTGGATTTTATACACAGACCCTGATGGCTGCAGTTAACTCAAAATTTCGTAGTTTTTTCAAGCAGCCTAATTTAGTAACTGTCATTAGTTTTAAGATGACTAATAATACACAATTAAATGAATAAAAAATCCATCTAAGATTGAACACACACAGCAAATTTGTTCTATTCCAAATTTAATCTGTCCAGATTTTGTCGCGAACAAGCCATTCGTGGGTAATGCCCACGAACAAAATTGTTTGCAATCTTTCATACAACTTAAGCCAAATCTAGCTGCCCATGCTCTAGATAACGCAGATAACTACATGGTTTGTTCAATTCTATCGATATTCGGCATGTTGCGTTAAAAACATTTTTCTATGCAATAATCGTGAGGCTCAACAGGCTCCACAATACCCTACCTTAAATTCTGCCACGCGCCATATAATTGTACTGATCATTCCCATTTAACGCACGCTTGAAAAAGTGATAAATTTTACACAGATGCGCATCATTTCCATTTAGGCTGAGCAATTGTGCTAATGTACTTCGATTTGTTATTAAAAAAGGAAATAGTTGTACGATAGCAGTTGTAGCAACAACATGTGGTGGAATCCATTACTTCTGTTCATATTTGCGTGTGTAACGGTGGCTTATAACTATTTTCAATGGACCCGAAGAAAAATGTATGATAGCTTGTCAAGCATGTCCGGTCCCACCAGGCTTCCGTTGGTTGGACATGCTTATAAATTCTTGAACACATCACCAGGTACGAAACCGAATCGTCCAGTACAGTATTGGAAAACATATCTATTAGGAATAATGAAATTTACCAACCTGAGAATGTTTCAATCATTTACTATTCATACATATATTTATTTTTCCAGAAACATTAGCGGACAAGCTCGTATATTTCGTGAAGAACTTTCCATCGCCAGTGTGTATTCACCAAGGACCTTTGCCTCACGTAATGGTGTTTGATCCCAAACAGGTCCAGATAGTTCTGCATTCACCTAACTGTCTGGACAAATCCGTGCAATACACATTTTTTCGAACTCCAAGAACACTGATAACTGCACCCGGTAAGCCAAGCATGATTCCAAACCACTCAAGTTACATGCTAAGGATACTATTATTGCAGGTCATCTATGGAAAGGCCTCAGAAAAGCCCTTAACCCTGCTTTAGGACCATCAATTCTCCACACTTTCATACCGATTTTCAATAAGAAAAGTGCTCTCATGGTCGAGCTGCTTGAGAAACATGTTGGAAAACCAGAGCGGAACTTTGAACGGGACCTTGCCAAGTGTACTCTTGACCAAATTTACCGTAAGGTAGCCAATACGTCGGAAAAGGGCCAAGAAATTTAATTGCAATATTATCATTCCAGTTACTGCTTTCGGATATGACTTCCGAATGCAACAATCACCAGAAGGCGATGCGTCTTTGGATCTTACTGACATGTACATGGAACTAGTGGGAGCTAGGATGTTGTCAGTATGGAAATATCCGGAATTCATCTACCGAATGACCAAAGCATACCGAACAGAAGTAGAAAGCCTTAAGATTTATCTCGAAATGAATAGCAAATTGCTATCAGCATTCAATGTGGATGATCAAACTCAAACAGATGATGACTTCGGTCCTAAAAAACACAAAAATGTCCTTACGTGCCTCAAAAATTATATACTAAATGAAAACCCAGCGGCCAAAGATGATATTCCTTATCATATTCTTACTTTTATTTTTGCGGGTAATGATACAACAGCCAAAACCATCAGCTTCATTCTCCTGATGCTGGCAATACACCAAGATGTTCAAGAACGTTGCTTACAAGAAATTAAGGAAGTATGCACAGAGGAAGATCAGTTTGTTACCGCCGAGGATGTGACAAAGCTAACCTACCTTGACATGGTTTGTAAAGAAACTATGAGACTGTACCCCGTTGGTCCCATGCTGGCTCGAGTTACGACCGGTGATATTAAACTAAATGGTAAGTGATCTACTTCTAACCACGGTGAATGTAGACTGCTAAAGCAAACCCAAACTCTTTCAGATCAACACACTATTCCGGCCAACTGTAATATTGTAGTGGTGATCTACCAAATCCATCGAGACCCGAAAATATGGGGCCCAAAAGCCGACATGTTCGATCCGGATAATTTTCTCCCGGACAACGTTGCCAAACGGCATCCCTACTCCTTTATTCCGTTCAGCGGTGGACCCAGGAATTGCATAGGAATGCGGTATGCCCTGCTCTCCATGAAGATCACGATCGTGCACATGTTGAGAAAGTATCGCTTGAAGACATCGCTCACAATGGACCAACTGAAGATTTTGTACGGGATCACGTTGAACACTGCAAACGGTTGCCAGCTGACGATTGAAAAAAGATAAAGGAATTTGTCAGAGAAATTTGGTTTTGGTTGAGCTTTTATATAAATTCTATTATGAATTAATGTATCAATTCCAAAACAACTATCTAGCAGCTTTGAGCAGCTCATAATTAAATACAGCTATATCACTTTGTCTCGAATGATTCTTGAAAAGTGATTCCACAGACTTTATCTTAAGGCATTAATCTAAAATAAGCTATCCACGTACATTTGCGTTGTACGCGTGTATTTGTGATGGTTTTAATGTGTGCATCACAGTATGCGGAGCGTTTGACTATCATCTTCCGTTTGTTTACTTGTTTGCAAGGTTTAGTTTTTTCGTTTTAAAAATGTCAAAAGATGTGAAAAATTAAGGTTTCGGACACATGGTAGCTGTGGTAGCTCTAAAGCGGGAACCGTCCGATTCTACAAGAAGCCGAGAATCACCAAACAAAGTGCAGAACAGAAGAAACGCCCAGCAATATGTATATAAATTGACAACATACGTTTTTGGAGGCATTCTGCCTTGTTAATTTCATCATTGCTGGTTCCTGTTGGGCCATTTCTTAATCGATGGCGACTGAACACAAGACACGGGCTTATGCGACGACTGCTTTATTTCAGTGTCCAGATTGCTTATTGCCTCTGTGAGAGACACCAGCGGTGATTTTTCGTCGGTCACTTATGTTATGGAACGGAGATGTGAATTTTCGAACAGCTCTGCACATTTGTCACACAGCCAGAACAAACTCGTCTTGTGGTGAGGCGAGAAATATCCCAATAGAGCCCGCCCAAGACACATTCGCGCATGTCATGTGAAACATGCAACCATAGAATCCACGGCAAGAAATCGCCTTTGGGTATGCACACACCACATAAAGCAAAAAACAACACAACGGGGACGGATTTGGCTCAATACGAACGATAATAGGCTTGCTATTAGCCAGCAGACAATGGGCTGGGAAGCGATCATAATGCGATGACTCGGAAAATGGCACAACACATGCAAATTAACGATACAATAATAAATTCAGCGCCACTTAACACGACAAAATAAACACACTTTAACACGGATAGAAACACGAATTACTTGCACAACTACGACACACAATGTTGGGATTACGAATGAAGTTACATCTTCCTACATGCTCCTCCCGGTTTTCTTGCTACTCGGGGCTTGTGATCCAAATTCAACCTGTCGTTGAACGTTTTTAGTACTCTTGAGACGGTTGAATTGCAGATTTGCAGCATTTTGAGCGATGGGACAGCTCCCGATTTTCCATGTGAGCGTACAAAATTTTAAACGCGTTTCTACTCGACTCACTTCCATCTCAGCCGTAGCAAACCACACAAATAGGCAATTGACAAGATATAAACAGTATTTTGCAAAATTTGGTTAATTGTTGTCTAATGGGGAAAAAGTTACAGCTAGTTGTAAGTGTTGCAATAATTTCGTGTTTGTCCTTTAGATTGGTTCTAGCAGGTAATGGTTTTCCGGTCATGGTTTTCGCTCCGTGCCACAGCCAGGCGGGTCATGGAGAGGGCAAGGCAAAATCAGCAAAACCATCAAGGGGTCATTCAAAAACGAAATCCACTCATTAGGGGGGGGGGGTGTATCAAACTTGTGACAATATGTGACAGGGGAGGGAGGGGGGTTATAAAAATGTGACATCCAACAACTTTGCATTAGGTAATCTAAATTTATCAGCGTTGCTACACAAACAAAAGCGTCGAAAAGTTTGAGTGTAGCACAACTTGTTTCAAGAGAGCATGAACATCTCTCTTGAAACAAATTAGGGATAGTTTTGTATGGCTATGTACTTCAAGATCATACACAACATCAACGCAAAAAGCGCAAGGCTGGAGCCTAGTTGCAACTTGACATTGTTTGTACAGAATTGCAATAGCATTTTTACAACTTTCAAATATTGTAAATTGCGTTGCAACAAAGTGAAATGATACCGATGTTTAAGAGAACACGAGGATAACTTTTTCTTTAATGGATATCGTTATCAAGCAAATATTAGTGAACAAAATATGGAGAAATAAATAATGATCTGAATATCGTGTTGAAATAAGTTTATTTTCAAACGCTCTCAGATTTATGGATCAATATTCTGTTCTACGACGAAAAACATAAATGCCCTAGAATAAATCCTCGAGAATAGAGCATTGTTACAGAACTTGAGCAAAGAAAATTTGTGTTAAATTATTTGTACATTTGGAAGAACCAGATCTTTTATTCATTTGAAGAATGATCAATCGTTACAGGTTCATGTTAGGCTCAAACTATGGAGGAATGAGTTAAATTTTAAAATCTCATTTTGTATTGCAAAACTTTGGTATATCTACGGACAAAACAAATACACTTTCAGCTTAAATAATTATGAATCTTTTTTTAACACGTAAAGTGCTTCTATTATAATTATCTCTGTAGATATCTTAAAATTATGGATATGTGGACAATAGCAACAGAAGTAGTTGGTTTTCTTTGTTTACGTTTGCTTGATTTACTTAGAATTTAAAATTAATGAAATCCACATAATCAAATATTAATAAATTTATTATTGAATTAATCCACACTTCTTGGACACAACGATATAGTGGAGATGGCCAGCTGACTAATCAAGACATATGGCATGTGTCAATGATTGATTTAAATTCAAAAAAAAGAAGAAAAGAAAATGAAGCAGATAAAAGATTACGTGAGTGAAGTTAAAAAGTAATAGTAAAAAGAAAATAAAAATATTACTTGGTGAAGTAGTTGAATTATCGAGCGATGAATTGTAGAGTTTAGAGTAGAAAAAGATGAAAAATGCCATTTCCTATTTCTAATTAGTAACTCGACATTCAATAACCTCAAATTTACGGAATTGGTAGTGAGGGTAACTATACAATTTATTACACTTTCAATTGTATCACAGACATGCGGTAATTTATTTTATATAAACTATAGATCAAGTACCATCTTAAACTCATTGGTGATTCCTAGTTGTGGTGAAACAGTTGTCGAAACACCGAATAATTGAGACCATCTAATCTCCTTTTTTTTACAACGAATGTAACTTTAATTTCATGTAATGTAAATTTGTTTACACAAAAGCTTCTAAGGCTAAGGAAAAACGAAAAATAACATCGTCTATACCAAAATTGCCCACAAAATACTAATATTGATTTTTTGAAACCCACGTCATGGTGGGATCATTTCTTGATCTCTCGGTATAAGAATTTTAGTGGAATTTGCCAGACTGTTCAAGGTAAATCTAGAAAATCCTCGATATATTTCAAAAACAAAAAACTCACCGCCTTCAAATTTGTATGGTTCTAAAAATCAAATTTTGCTATCAAAAACAATTAATTCTGTTGGAGTATTCATGATTCCATTTCTTTTTGACTTTCTGATCAAATATTCTTTTTCGAACTTATGAGTAACTTCAAGCTTTTTAAGAACTTTTTTCTTTACTGTTTTCTACGAGTCATAATGTTTTACGCATCTTCTTTTCAAGGAAAACTATGAATATTCCCACATAATTTTCCATATCTCGAGAATGGATATACATCCAATATCGATATATCAAAATTTTAAATCGCAGAAAAGTTGGTTTGAATTTTTTCGCGATGCAAACGGTGTTGATCCGAACAATTTTCCTTAACCGTGAAATAATGTTGTGTAAAATATCTTTTCAGACCTTTTTTTTATCTTTTTCTATTGATAAGAAAATTTCATGCACTTTTAACTACTCAATTTATGTTTTACAACGTTTGCACTGCAAACTTAAATTATACACCTGAACTGAACGATCAGTCACTGGTGTGTAAACCAGATTTTGCCCGATTATGGGGTAACTTTTGCTCAAAATTGTGTTATTTATGCACAAAAGTGAGGAACAAACCGTTTTCAAATTGGACCCAGGGTTATCACATAGATGTGTAAATGCATTTTAGAGTGTGGTTCTTGAGTTATGAATTTTTATATGAGGGATGTGATCTAGAGGGAGAGCTACGTATCAGCATATTTTAATAAAGCTTTGTTTTTGGATCTTCAAAAATTATCTCACCTTTAATATTTATCAAGAGTAATAAAAATATACAATGAAATTATTAATTAAATAGGCATTTCTGAATCAGAATGTTTTTTCTACTTTTCAACTAAGACTATTTTAAATTCAGTGCAGTTTATAAAAAAAATATTAAAAAAAACAACGTTTTTGCAGAAGAAAACATGTCATTCGATAAGTTTTGTCCATCTGTTACGAATTCCTTGATTTATCTCTGTCAGTTATTTCCATCAAAACACACTTCACCTATCCGTGGACAGAAGAACTTTTCAGGGGGGAGGGGGGGGTAATCATATTTGTGACAAAGTGTGACAGAGGGGGGAGGGGGTATAAAAACCTGAAATTTGATGGACGTCATTTTTGAATCACCCCCAACTAAGAGCTGATGTCTAACACTGGACGCATTTCGCTTCGTCTCTTATGTTGTAAACTAGCGTTAAATAGCATGGTCTGGAAATAAAAGGGTTCGCGAATGCATTGAGAAGGAACAATCATAAAACGGGATGGGCTCAGCTATAAAATCAAACACAATTACATTAATGTATGTGGTATTAAACATACTTAAATTAAAAGATTACTACCATACTACTACCAGTAGTAACCTAAATTTTTAACAGTTATTGCGATTTGTAAGGGAGGAGAAGCAGATCATTTTTAAGCATATAATTTAACTACTTATACTGAAAGCACATAAAGAGTGTACGGAATCAAATTGCGACGCACACAAATATTCGGGAAAATTCGCCCGTGCAAACATTCAGGGAGTAAAATTAAACATGTTATGAATATTTTCCCATGTTTGTTTTATTCAATTTCGACTCCATATCCAAATGCACGAACCTTCTTCTTTACACTACTCATAAGGTCCTGTACAACATCTGGACCAACTGTTTTTTTGCGTGGCAATCCTTTTTTTTCTTCATATTTTGCTCCGATTTCACTTCCCTAGGATGTTTCCGAAGTAACTGCTTCATCATGGCCCAGTATTTACTTTTCAATTAGCCGCAGCTCCAGTGCGTTCGATAGGTTGAGATGCTTCGGCACGAAATTTACCTCCTTAGCCTTGTACCACTCCGAAACCTCTTTCGAGTAATGGCACGAGGCTAAATGCGGCCAGAAAATCGTAGGACCATCGTATGACTTCAGAAGAGGAAGTAGACGCTTTTGAAGGCATTCCTTTAGGTACAGCTGCCCATTGACCGTTCCAGTTGTCACCAATGGGGTGCTCCGCTTTCCACACGAGCAAATTGCTTGCCAATTCATATATTTTCTGGCAAACTTCGACATCTTCTGCTTTCTAACGTCCTCAGGGACATCGAATTTATGGTGAGCAGTTAAAAACTGGAGCCCCGGAAGCTGCCGGAAGTCTGCTTTTACATACGTCTCATCATCCATAACGAGGCAATGGGGATTCGACAAAATCTGGGTGTAGAGCTTCCGTGCACGTGATTTACCTACCGTATTCTGCCGATCATCGCGATAAGGCACCTTTTGGACTTTGTACGTGTGTAGTCCTTCACGTTTTTTTTGCATCTTGCACGAAAGTTTTGGTTAGATTCAGTTTCTTCACCACATCTCGAACTGAACTGTTGGGATTCCTCATGGAAGCTTGAACTACCCGCTTGTGATCCTTACCACTATACGGAGATCCATTTTTGCCACTTTTTTCTTTCCGATCGATAGTCAAACGTTCGCGGTACCGATTTAAAACACGGAACACCGTAGAATGTACCATTCCCAGCTTCTTGCTGGTGGCACGATGAGAAAGATTCGGATTTTCGAGGTACGTGTGCAAAATTTCTTTACGCCGCTGCTGTTCTTCCAACTCCATCTCCGCAACGATTACACATCTGCTAGCGAAACTAGCGTAAACAAATAAACATTGAACTAAATCCACCCAAAATTGCAATAGAAAATACCCAACGGGTAAAAAGTTACAGCCATTTAAAAGTGGTGCAATTTGATTGCGTACAACCTTTATTTTGAATTTTATTATAAAAAATGCGAATTTTACCTATCAAATGGTGTATGAATAAAGTCGTTCTGTTCAGTCGATTGAGGGTTATTAGAGTTCATAAATCTTCCTCGTTAGCGTAAGTCATATTCAACACACTTTTGAAGTGACGGCCAGTAACGAGAAGAGAAACGTAGTTCTTATAGTCACTAGATTCATAGTCTGGCGGATACAACAACGGGAGCCAATTTGAACTGTCAGTTGGCGGAGCCAATCGAGCATATCTCGGGTAATTATTGTTAAGGGCCTAAAAGCCATTTGTAAACAATGACTTTAAATATTGATTTCTCTTGAATCTTAAATCTCTCTCGTGAAATGAAAGCAGCATTTGGTAGAAGAATGTTAGTTCTACCATATGGAGCAGCAGGATATAGTGGGATTCTCGTAATTTGTGAGAAACCAACGTTGTTTTCAAATGGCTTTTAGGCGCTTAACATGAATTACTCGAGATATGCTCGATTGGCTCCGCCAACTGACAGTTCAAATTGGCTCCCGTTGTTGTATCCGCCAGACTATGAATCTAGTGACTATAGTAGTTCTACGTTAAAACCACGCTTTTCTAATTAATTATCTTTTATTTACCAATTCGAAAATAAAATCAAACCGAACAGCTTACGTGAAAACTCAATTCAAATCATTCAATAAAAAATATACTAAATAAACTAAACTGAACTAAACTTAATAATGGATTGTTATTTGCACACTTCTGTTCACCTTCCGATTCAAAAGCTTAATGGATGAGTCGAAGTTATCATATGAGCCAGAATGATCCTAACAAGGTAGCCGTATTAAAATTGACCATATACTGATATATGTATTATCTAACAGTAACAATTCTCAGCAAATGATCTGTAATGTGATATGACATGATGTGATAAAAAGCCACCATCAGTGCAGGAATTGCCATTACATACACACTTAGATTTTTTTACAGAAATCTATAAAATTTTACCGAAGCCTCAACAGTTGAACCCGATATAACGGATTTCGGTGAAATTTTACAGTTATCTGTAATCAAATTACCGGCTTTCTTTAAAATTTTAACGAAATCCGTTAAATCAGATAACCGATCGTTCAGCTGTTGAGAATTCGGTAAAATTTTACAGATTTCTTTGAAAAAATCTGCGAGTGTACGGTTCTTCCCAATAACAAGGTCAACCTGTAATCTTCATTATTCCGTTGCATGAAGGGCCAAAAACGGGAGTGTGAACCCGTAAGCAGAAGCACTTACACGAAACCCACAGAACGGATAGAGAATCTCTTTCCAACGAAACGCTCTTATTACAGGACATAAACAATCAGCAATATTCATTAAGATTTCCGTCTGGTAGGGTATGTGTCCCTTAACTCAGCCTTTTATGCAATGATCGATAACATTTTGTACTATATCTGATAAAGTTTCAAAGCTGTAAGCGAGAATCAACTAGTTAGACACTTGCTAAGATACGTTTGATAAGACATTCGGTAGTATGTATCAAGAAAAGTTACACATCTCATTTTATAAACTCAGAAATTTTCAAGGGATATGGATTTAATGTCGGACACCAAATTGGGTCTATTCATGGATGGACCTCGTCCCATTCGATGGATTTATTACAAAATGCAGTCTTTGAACGATTTTTTTTTCTAATTTTATGAATTAAGGCATTGCTATATTCAATTTACTTAAGACAACATTTCACAAAAATCCTAAAATAAAACTGCCTCAGAACACTTAATTGCTGATTCATCAGCCATTCAATAATGAAAATATTCTAATTCACTATACAATGATTTTGTTCCTTCGGTTTGTGTTTATATGAGCCACTTGAATAAAAACAACCGTAAATTCATGCATTTCCACTTGAAATTTTACCAATAACAACGTTTTTACTACACAGATGAAAAAAAACAATGAATTTTCCGCGTTATCTAATGCACATAAAGGGAATGCTAGATTTGGCAGAAAATAATGAGATATTTCAAGCATTGTTGTATGGCGCATGAAAAATTGCAAACAATTTCTTTGTTTACTCCTCCTTTGGCTTGGAACTAAACGAAGGGAAATTTTAAACGCTTGTTGAAATTAATTATTTTTTTCTGTGTACGTTATTGATACAACAGGCCATAGTTAGAAACATACTAAAAAATATGTCCCCAACATTGGGACTACGATTTTCTTTTAAAATCAATGTTGTTTTAGCTATGTAAAAAGTTATTTTGTAACGTGTGACTATTTTCTGTACATCCAGACTGCATTACTTGCTTTATCGATTCAATTAGGCCAAATTTAGATCACCTGAAGATCGTGTAGATCATCTGTTCAGCTTAACCAGTGAAATCATGATGCCCCAAAAGTAAAAAAAAATCGAAGATTACGCGGAAATGAACAACTATAAGTTGATTAATATTGTCATCCTAATAGCAACATGATTTTGTTGGTTATCGCTAAATTAATGACACAGTTGGTACATAGGCCGAATGAAGGAGCTAGGCTAACATTACACCCCCTCACCCTAGTTTATTAAATTTAGCAAACTGACTACAACTGTCGGAAGATAATAAGACCTTCGCTGATCTCGATCTGACGATGTCCATCAACGAAGGTACAATTGTCATCCATGACTTTTACACGATTAGAATGAATCCCTTATCCAGCCTACACTTCATATGGCACCCTGTATTCCCCCTTACCTTTTGTTATTGAATATAGTGGAATACAATTTTTAACGTAGGACTACGTTTCTCTTTTCTATACCAGGTGTACCAGGTCACCTTCTACTTGATCGATCCACCTTGCTCGTTTCGAGAACCATTTTAAAAGGGCTATCGTTCGATTAGCGATGTGTACGATGAGAGGTTCCCCAGCAACTGATGCAATTCGTGGTTCATTCGCCTCCTCCACGTTCTGTCTTCCATTTGTACTCCACCATAGATCGTACGCAGCACATTCCGTTCAAAGACACCAAGAGCGCGTTGGTCCTCCACTAGCAATGTCCATGTTTCGTGGCCGTAGAGAACGACCAGTCTAATTAATGTCTTGTAGATGGTCAACTTTGTTGTTCAGCGAACTTTGTTCGATCTTAGCGTCCTTCGTAGTCTAAAGTAGGAACAATTGCCAGCCATAATGCAAAAGCCTTTGTATTTCTCTGCTGGTGTCGTTATCGGCAGTCACCAACAAGCCCAGATACACAAATTCGTCTACTACCTCGACTTCATCACCGTCGATCTGAACTCGTGATAGGAGGCTAACAGAGGCTTCGGAAAATGAACCACAATTATAACGTTTATTGTACATGCTAAACTGATGAACCTGTACATTTGACAATAATATCGTAGTAAAAACATGTAGTGTGAAGTGAGGCTGAAGGTGCCATTTTTTTACCCATTGCAGTTGCTATATTAGTTGTAGTAACTTGAATATCACAGAGCAAGTCATATTTATGTTATCTCAACCGAATGACAACAAGTGTGCTACTAGGGAAACATTAGCATATGCAGTAAATCAACCCTAAATCTGCATTTCAGATGCTACAAGCTTTATATTAGCATTATATCAGCTTCTTGAAAGCTATCGGTTGTAAAGTTTATTTCAAATGCTATTTACATGCTTTCAGCCTATAATAAGCATTTCGAATGCAAAATAGCATTAATGAAGCATTATCATGCTTGATAGGCACCCGTAAAGATGCTTTGGAACTGCTTATTGGTTACCAGGGTAGTGTGTATGTGAAACTATTCATGAACAGAATTTGAAATCATTTGGTTCTTGTACGGCTGAGTAATAGCTATTGGTGATAATAATTGGTCCCGCACACTGTATGGGTTCAATCAGATGATAAAAAAAAAATTGCAGTATAATAAATAGTAATGGGCCAAGATGAAAATCTTGTGTTTACAGGTCACTGGTAAACAATTCAAATTGCTTTTCTATCGTTGTTCTCAAATCACAATGAAATACACTAAGGTCTTAATTTACACGTTTTTTTATACGGTTTGTTTTCGGCGTTCACTCCAGAACGGAACAATTGATTAGAGAACTGACCTAATTCAAATCACATTTATGTTTTGGGCAAAAAGTAATCATATGGTAGTTTTTCTAAAACTTGACAATGTTTGGGGTAAATACTAAAAATTGAAAAAAAAAAAATTTCGACCAATGAAAGGAAAAGTAACACATGCAAACATAATTGAAGCAATTTATAATGTTTATGCATGTGAATTTATCACCTCTATTAAGTCTTTTTTTTACACAGTTTCAGTGGGATGTATCCCCAGGGTAAAAAAAAACTTTTATGTATTCTAGAACATCCCCACGTGCTTATAAATGAATAAAAATAGTAAACAAAGAAAGCTGTCACTTGGTCCGTTTCGCTGATTCTAGAATCTCACGAAATTGATTATCGACCTCGTTACCGAAATTACCGAAATCTGGCAAATCTTGTAATAGAATTGGTAAGTTTTCAAAATCAAAGAAAAACTTATCCAATTGACATTGCTTTCTTTGTTTATCATATTTACTCATTTATGAGCAGGGCTTTGCGGTGTCGGTCGAGAGAGCAAACGCACCAAAGTTGTTATTCAGACAGACGAGGAAGGGAATGCTCATTTACTTTGCCGGCTCCATGGATATATTGGGTAAGGGGATGTAATATTAGCCTAGCTCCTTCATTCGGCCTATGTACCAAATGTGTCATTAATTTAGCGATAATCAACAAAATCATGTTGCTATGAGCATGATAGATGTAATCCGAAGCAATTGAGATAATATTAATCATCTTATAGTTGTTCACTTCCGCGTAATTTTCGGTTTCTTGAACTTTTGGGGCATCTTGATTTCACTGTTTATGCTGAACAGATGATCTACACGATTTCAAGTGATCTAAATTTGGCTTAATTGAGTCGACAAAGCAGGTAATGCAGTCTGGATGTGCAGAACATAAAGGGTGATACGGTCAAAATTTGGTTAAGGGAAAACGCGTGTAAATCGGTGAAATCGTTTATTTAAAAAATCAAATTAAATTTCTTTTTCAAGTTCAATTAGTATAAAATTCAGGAAAAATATTCAGTTAGGCTTCCGCTTTTCCAAATCCGAATTGCCGGGCCTTACGCTTGACCCCTGCCATCAGATTTTGTACAGCCACCTTGTCCACCTTCTGCGCCGCAGAAAGCCAGTTTGTCTTAAACTGCCGCTCGTCCTTAGCAGTTTTTTTGGCCTTTAGGTTCCGCCGGACAATAGCCCGGTATTTCTCAATTGGGCGGAGCTCTGGCGTGTTAGGGAAGGTTCTTGTCCTTGGGAACCACACCTGCACGTTTTTGGCGGCGTACCACTCCATGGCCTTTTACCGGTAATGGCAAGATGCCAAATCCGGCCAAACAGTACGGAACAACCGTGTTTCTTCAGGAAAGGCAGCAGTTGGAGTCACTACCGATCTTGTAAGTCGATAGTCCGGCTCGTTTTTTGGCTCGATGCATGGTTGTAGACGATACACCCAGCTTATTTGCGGCATCTCGGAGAGATAGGTTAGGGTTTCGCTTGAAACTACCGGCAACTCTCTTTGTCGTCTCAGCGGCTTCCGGTTTTCGATTTCCCCCCGATCCAGACTTCCTGGCTGTCGACAAACGTTCCCCAAACACTTTAATTACATTTGTAACGGTTGATTTGGCAACTTTTAGCGATTTTGCCAACTTTGCGTGCGAGTAGCTCGGATTTTCGCGATGCGCGAGCAAAATTTTGATACGCTGCTCTTCTTGCTTGGACGGCATTTTGACAACTGAAGAGTGAATTCCAAAATCAAAATAGGAGCAACATTCTACACACACACACCTTCAAAATGAGGGGTGTTCAGGTTTTTTAAATGCAAAATTGAAAGAAATACGTCAAGTTGATATTGACCAAATTTTGACCGTATCGCCCTTTACATTCCCATACACTTTTTCCTTGCATTCGTGTCGTGCAACTACTCAACATGCTTCACGTATATGTTGGTGTAGTTTTGCACTATGTTTATACAAACGTTTTTAGACTATGTCCGATTGTTTTCATTTGGTGTTTATCTTTTACCAGCGATGAAGGAGTTTCGTGCTGTGGTGATATAACAAGTTTTTGAAAGGTGAGCGCCTGGGCGCTATTTTCAGAAATTTTAAAACCCTCGGAGTAAAGCGGGATTTTGTGTACCGAACCATCCGAAGGTACCGTGACACCTGCTCGTTGGATGACCTGCACGAGTTGTTAAAGTAGCTAAGGATTAGACGAAAATCACAGCGCTCTGTACGTAAAATGGCCGCAGATCTGAATGTTTCGAGATCGTCAATGCACAATACACTAAGGTTTTTTTTTACACGAGTTGTTTTTGGCGTTAACTCCAGAACGGAACAACTTATCGACCAAATTCAAATCACATTTTACGTTTTGGACCAGAAGTAATCATATAGCAGTTTTTCAAAAATTCACAATTTTTGGTGTAAATACTCAAAGTTTTAAAAATTGGATTTTGACCTTTGGAAAGGTAACGTATACAAAAAAAATCGGAGCAATATAAAATGTATAAGCATGTGACTTCATCAACTCTATTTAGTCTTTTTTTACACGGTTCCATACTAAAATTGGAACGTATCCCCCGTGCAAAAAAAAAGCCTTAGTGTATACTGTAAAATGACATCGGATGTCAAGCTTTCAAGAAACGTCAAGTTCACGGAGTTTCAGAACCTTCCAAGCAAAAACGACTCGAAGCAGCAAATCTGCTTTTGTTGCGGCACGGTGGGGAAGAATTTATCTTTTCCGACGAAAAGTTACTCGTCTTGCAATAAACCCGTTAAAGTGAATGCCGGACAGTATAAAACGGAAGTTTTGGAGAAAGTTGTCAAGCCATATGTACAAGAGGTGTTTGGAGATGATCACTATGTGTTTCAGTAGGACGGAGCGCCATCCCATACTGCAAATCTCGTTCAAGGCTGGTGCCGGGAAAATTTGACCGACTTTTTCGACAAGAATGAATGGCCTCCCAGTTCGCCAGATCTGAATCCCTTGGATTATTTCGTATAGTTGTACAAGCTGGCGATGGTAAATGACCACAGGGCGTCTAATATGAACCAAGTAAAAACCGTAATCAAACGAATTTGGGACGAAATGCCGATGGAAGTCGTGCGTGCCGCCTGTGACGATTTCGAACCCATGTCGAGCACTCGACACTGAAGAAGTCTGTAAGTAGCAGACGAAATATGCCTATCTGTCAAAAGATAAGCTAATAGTTTCAAGGTTTTATTTTTTATTTTTTAAAAAGTGATCAAATGAAGTGTTAATTTTAAATTCTCCTAATCCATTCCCAATCACAATCGTTCTACTAATACGCACAAAAAAGTTTTTTTTTTAAATAGTGTTTAAAAAAGTGAAAGTTGTTATACACTTGGAAAGATAAGTTTGATAAGACATTTGCAAGCATGTATCACTAAAAGTTACACAACTATTTTTATAATACCATTAACTTTGTACGGTCTTGTACAGTCTTTGTACGGTTTTTTTTCTAATTTTATGAATTAAGGCATTGTAAGCTGTACTGGATTTACTTAATACAACATTTCACAACACAAATCAAGTAAAACTGCCTCGAAACACTTAAGTGATGTTCATATATGATTTATCAGCCATTCAATAATGAAAACATTATAATTCACTATACAATGATTTTGTTTCTTCGATTTGTGTTTAGATGAGCCACTTGAATATAAACAACCGCAAATTCATGCATTTCCATTTGAAATTTTACCAATAACAACCTTTTTACTACGTTATTGATACAACAGGCCATAGTTAGGAACATACAAAAAAATATGTACCCAACATTGGGTCAACGATTTTCTTGTAAAATCATTGTTATTTTAGCTATGTGAACAATTAGTTTGTAACGTGCAACTAAAGGGCGATACGGTCAAAATTTGGTCAATATCAACTTGACGTATTTCTTTCAATTTTGCATTTAAAAAACCTGAACACCCCTCATTTTGAAGGTGTGTGTGTAGAATGTTGCTCCTATTTTGATTTTGGAATTCACTCTTCAGTTGTCAAAATGCCGTCCAAGCAAGAAGAGCAGCGTATCAAAATTTTGCTCGCGCATCGCGAAAATCCGAGCTACTCGCACGCAAAGTTGGCAAAATCGCTAAAAGTTGCCAAATCAACCGTTACAAATGTAATTAAAGTGTTTGGGAACGTTTGTCGACAGCCAGGAAGTCTGGATCGGGGGAAATCGAAAACCAGAAGCCGCTGAGACGACAAAGAGAGTTGCCGGTAGTTTCAAGCGAAACCCTAACCTATCTCTCCGAGATGCCGCAAATAAGCTGGGTGTATCGTCTACAACCGTGCATCGAGCCAAAAAACGAGCCGGACTATCGACTTACAAGAAGGTAGTGACTCCAAATCGCGATGATAAACAAAATACGACGGCCAAGCGCGATCCCGGAGGCTGTACACGACGATGCTGACGAAGTTTGACTGCATGGTAATGGACGACGAAACCTACGTCAAAGCCGACTACAAGCAGCTTCCGGGACAGGAGTTTTATACGGCAAAAGGAAGGGAAAGGTAGCAGATATTTTCAAGCACACGAAACTGTCAAAGTTCGCAAAGAAATATCTGGTTTGGCAAGCCATCTGTACCTGTGGCTTGAAAAGCAGCATATTCATAGCTTCCGGGACTGTCAACCAAGAAATTTACGTGAAAGAGTGTTTGAATAAACGTCTGCTGCCTTTCCTGAAGAAACATGGTTGTTCCGTACTGTTTTGGCCGGATTTGGCATCTTGCCATTACGGTAAAAAGGCCATGGAGTGGTACGCCGCCAACAACGTGCAGGTGGTTCCCAAGGACAAGAACCCTCGCAACACGCCAGAGCTCCGCCCAATTGAGAAATACTGGGCTATCGTCAAGCGGAACCTAAAGAAGACCAAAAAAACTGCTAAGGACGAGCAGCAGTTCAAGGCAAACTGGCTTTCTGCGGCGCAGAAGGTGGACAAGGTGGCTGTACAAAATCTGATGGCAGGGGTCAAGCGTAAGGCCCGGCAATTCGGATTTGGAAAAGCGGAAGCCTAACTGAATATTTTTTGTGAATTTTTTACTAATTGAACTTGAAAAAGAAATTTAATTTGATTTTTTAAATAAACGATTTCACCGATTTACACGCGTTTTCCCTTGACCAAATTTTGACCGTATCACCCTTTATTGGACACGGTGTAGTCATTGGTCCATTTCAAGGCTAAAAGTAGACTATTCATGAAAAATCATGAAGTTTGAGCCGTCCAAAGGCATGTTTCGGCGAAAATTCGTTTGTGTCCTCTCCTAAAGAGATCTCCGGGTTGTTCCAGAATGGCCTCACTGATCGTGGCAATCGGGTCAAAAAGGACTGTACTCAAATTGTAACAGTACTAAAAATTGGGACTTTACTACATTTTGGCTGCAAAGGCTTTAAAATTTAGCTTTATCTGGTTTCAACAAACTGAAAAAAGGTTTTATAAAAACGTCTACACCATGTCTGTTACAAGTTTTTCTGCAAGGCAACTCTTTGACAGTCCGCTTGCAGGGCGTCATAATTCTCCGGTCCGGTTTACTTGCTTCTGTTCTCCCATTCATTGTAAATCGAAAAAAAACATTTTCAATCTTTGGGCCAAATATTTTTGCCAATCACCGTTATACTGGAGCCTCTATGGAGTTACTTCTGCACTTTACCTCAGTAAAATCAAATCTCCTTTTTTCACTAAGCGTACATACTCACCCACTGACTACATTAGTCTGTTTCCTAGAAGATCCGTGCAGCTTTATCTAGATTTGGACGCTATCGGAAGAACTTGTCTATTTACTAACGTTCAACTGGATTGTCACAAAAAAAAAATGTTTTCTTCCAAAAATAACTTGAAGTATAATCTCCCATGAATGTTCATGAATTTCGTGCCGCCGCTAAGATTATATGGAACATTAAGTTCAATGTAGTACTCAAGGGAAATTCGGCCAAGTGACCCATTCGGCCTGATAACCTATTCTGTGTAATGGCGTTTGGCCTAATAGGGTTTGACCTAATGGTCCTCCATCTAGATGTACATTTGTCATTTATTGGTCCCTTACAACTATGATTATTACGAAGATCATAATTTTGGCAATATCGAGAAGTAGGGCTAATATTCTCCATGATTGATCAAGTGACTATCGAGCTCCAAATTAACTCATCAGCCGCAACATACGACTGGAGAAAAGGGAATGCATAAAGCTCATGAGATCGCAATAAAATTCCCATGGAATATAGCTTATAAGAACGCAAAAAAAAATTGGATAAATGCAACGCACTTACCGAACATTAAACAAACAGCAGCGCAATCAGTCGTAAACTCTCATGGCTTCCCATCAATCCCACAGCAAAATAACTGTAAACTCCAGCCTACGAGTTTACTTGTAGTACGAGATAAATGATACGATTTTCAATGTAACTACACTGTAGGTTTTACAATGCAATTACAGCAGGAATCATCATTCAGGGAAACGATGCCCAGGCAATAAAACCATAGGGAACTACATTTTGCAACACAGTATTCAGTTGCAATCAAAACCCGCCAGAAAAATGTTCTCCCTACTGGTCAGCATATTCATATTTACGGCCACGACGGCCGTTGCATATTTCTTCTGGACCAATCGTCGTCTTTTGGCTGCGGCTTCCAGCATTCCAGGTCCGATCACGTTCGCACCGCTTATCGGAGGACTGTTTCAATTTTGCGGAAAGTCGGATTCGGAAATAGCTTCCACACTGCTGCAGATTGCCGACCGGTACACTTCGCCGGTGAGATTCTGGTTCGGGCCTCTGCTGATGGTGATGGTCGATCGACCGGAGGATTTAAAAATCGTTCTCAACTCCGACCGCTGTTTGGACAAAGTTGATCCATATCAGTTCTTCCACGTTGATCGTGGCCTCTTTGCAGCCAAAGCAGAGCTTTGGAAACCACATCGGAAGGTGCTGATGCCGTCGTTCGGGCCAAAAGTGATTGATGGATTTTTGCCGGTTTTTACCGAGAAATGTAGACTGCTGAGTAGCGAGATGGAACAATTCCTGGACATTGGAACGGTGGATGTGCACTATCTGGTAGAAAAGTACACGCTGGATGTCCTTTGCGGTAAGTTTGCGTATTGAAGTGGAATTATGGCTATTTTTGGAAAAAAAAAATGCCAATAAGCTGTGGCATATTTCATAAATCGACAAAGATTTTTCATAAGGGCCTAACTGACAAACGTAAACAATGGCCTTTTCCGCGAATTCCTTGTCATTGGAAACTCGCACAACGGTTATTTCGAAGAGGAAGAGCTCACCTATCCGATAGAATTGGACAGTTACATGGGTAGTTCTTGTGGCACGTTAAATTTACGGAAATAGCCATTGTTTACGTTGGTGAGTAAGGCCGTAATGAAAGATTGCCATGAATTGCCACCCCCCCCTTAACTTTGGATTTTAGTTTTAGAATTTTAATGTTTGTTTGAATTTTTATGATATATTATTAATGTTTGTGAGATTGCCCCAATGCCTCAATGAAATAGCACAGAGAACAGACCTTGATGTCCATATGCCTTTTCTTGAAAAACGTGTGTAAAAGTTAATATGGGCAGGCGGTATAAAAATTAAGTGCAGAGAAAAACAATCAAAACTTTTCAGGTTATGTGCTAGACTTTGTATTGATAAACATTGACACAACTGCAGTTATCGCCCAACTGCAGCGCCGTCTACCAGGAGCATAACGACATACATTTAAAATGCGGTTTAAAGTTTTACACAAGTAGCAGATCGAAGATGAACGTCTGTTCTCTGTGGAAATAGTGTGAAGTTGTCTTGATTTTGTATCAAAAAGTAGTGAAAATGTGCAAAAGTGGACATCTATGATATTTTGTTTTCAAATAGTAACGGCTAAAAATTTTATGACACTCTTTTCCCTTTAACCAAGAATACAACCTAGCTAACCTAACGTATCCAAAAAACAGACATATTTTACACCTTTAATGGAAACTATTTGACGAGCATTGACTGGTTTTTTCCCCGCTAGTTAAAACTTGAAAAAGCTAAGTTCAAATCAATTTTCAGTTCTTGGCAATCAACAAACTGAATATTTAAATCAATTTTATAGCTTTCGGAAGCCAAACAATACTTGATAAAGAAACATAATTCATAGTTAGAAAGTGTATAAATCGAAAATGTTTATTTAACTATTCATTATATGGGCCAAACCGGTCAATATTACATCGCTGATCAATGCTTTTCTTTTGAATAACATGATGGGGTTGTTTTTAGTAATTAATAAGCTGATTTCACGCGACGTATAGTAAAATATTTTTATGTAGTACCGATTTCTTATTTGAACGTTTTATATCAACAGTATATATACTGTTGGAGCCACTCACAAAAAAGAATAGTGATTTACTTGCTCCAGGATATGGTGGTACGGCGAGCATGGCAAACCAATATTATGGATCACAATTAATTGGTCCACCCTTCCGCAATCCACCACATCTCACCAGGACACATTTTTGTTGTTTTTTTTTTTCTTTGCACACTGGATCACTCGCATAACCGAAATAATATGAAACGTGCCATGCCTGATAGCAAAATAGGGCTTAAAGCATCGACACAACCGTTCACAACCGATGCTCGAAGCAACCTCGTTTTTCGTAAACCTTTAATTTTTACAGCTGTATCAAGAAAATAGGAGCTTGTTAAGAACAATTTATGCGAATCAATTAAAAATTTTGAAATAGAATACAAACATAAGCACTCTTCTACTGGGGCTTCTAGCTTTTTGAAAAGAACAATTCAATTTCGTTGCAGAAATCATCAAATAGATGTGTTAGTCCTACCTTTGATTTCGTAATAAAAGAAAAATTTAATTTTCAGTGTGGGTGAGAGGGTCGTGGAGGAAGAGTACATTTTCAGTACAAACTGTTAACAAACTCGGTGGTTATCTCATACACCACTGTAAAGCGAATATTTCGACACACGACAGTACCCGCTAGATTTTAGCATGGCTGCTATTTAATGCGGTTCGGTTTTGAAATATGTGGATAACCTAAGTTTTTCTAAAATTCTTTCTGTTTTTTTTTTTTTAATTTCAGAACAAGCCTAGAATTATTGAATCTTGTTACCAAAATCTTACGGGTATTATAAAGTACTTTGGGTGAGAGTAGAGAAGATAATCCAACCGCCATTCAGGTGAGGGCTTGAATTCCCGCTCCAGTGGGTGGAACTTGAAAATGTCCCTGCTCTAATGGTTGGGTTGTCCTTTTGAAGTGTTCAGTGTTTGCCACAACTGGTTGAAGACGATGTAATTCTCTCTCTCTCTCTCTCTCTCTCTCTCTCTCTAAAACAAGCTTGCCCTCCCCTATTTGAAATCCTGGCTACGCCTACACTGAGAGATAATTTTAGTTTATGTTACAAAATCGAAGGTAATACTCACAAATCCATACGTTTTTTTCTGCAACGAAACTGATTTGTTCTTTTTATGAAGATACTTACGTAATTAATGGCACGCGCAACTGTGAAAAGCACGAAGCTTTTGTTGACAAAGAAAGAACATTCGTACATTGTACGGAAACAATACAAAGAGCTACGAAGATTTGGTCACTAATTTAAAAGAAACATCTCTCTGGTGGTTGCATGAAGGACTGACCGATCTACTTTATCGACTCAAAATGTAGTTGACAAAAAAGCGCAACCAGGTGAGTTGTCCAGCGTTTTTTTATTGTTTCTGACATGGGGTTCGAACCTGAATATTTGGAAAGTGCTGATTTTGAATCCGTGGTTGATCTCACTAGGCCACGCTGACTCGTGAGAACATATTCGACTAATGAGCATGAAGTTATAGCTCTCGGCAGCGCTTTGATTTTTATGTTGGGTTAGATAAATTATTCCCGCCCATACCAACAGAAACACCATCAAGCATGAGTACGGTATAAAAGAGAAACAGCGATTGGCTGGCCATCACGAAGTTCATTTCGTGCATTTCACAAAAAGGTGTAAGGATAGCATTTCACCAGATAAAAAGCATTATGAATGATTCATACAATATACGAGACATTGGTTCTATGTACAAAATCCATGTTTACGAAACGCGTGAAAGCTTCTTTACGAAAATAAATTTTGTACTGTTCTCCCAAACTGACTAACATAACTATATAAATATATAGTTTCCTTGGTTGCCTGTTCGTAACGCTCAAGGTTGCTAAACAAGAGTGGGAAGATGACAACACCAATGTGTGTATAAAAGGTGGGCAGAAGAAGAAGAAAAAAAAAAAAAGAACGTCCCGTAAGGAAAACAGAATGTTCTGGAAAAAATGAATGCTCTGGAAGGGAAAAGAATGTTCTGGAAGGAGGAAGAATGCTCTGGAAGCAAGAAGAATGTTCTGGAAGGTAGAAGAATGTTCTGGAAAAAAAGGAATGTTCTGGAAGAAAAAAGAATGTTCTGAAGAATGATATTAACCACGGTGTTGCTGGAAAGCCATAAGGAAATTTTACCTATCTAACGAAGCTGTCTGTGTAAAGATACAATTGGTGTGAAGGTAAAGTGTTGCAAAGATACTGTGACTTATCTTGCGTGGGAACAAAAAACTCAGAATAGTGATTGACTTAAGAAATAGTGAAACATTGAATTGTATGCAAACACAATAATATAACGATCGACATAATTATTTGCATTTAAAATCAATCATTGAATGCTTTCCATTACTCTCAGAAAATTTGACAATCAACCATGGAGTTGCTTGAACAGGGAGCGGCGAAAAAAAACTCTGCAATCCTATCGGGCGTCAAAAATAGCTCAACGTTGGCGAAAAACTCCAGAACAAGCACAGATAGTGCGAAAAAAAGATGCCGTGGCTCATTCTATGCGTCGATCGAAGGAGACCACGGAGCAGTTACAAAATCATCGCCAAAGGCAAATGGATCAACGGCGATCATTAGTGCAAGTGGTATAATGCACTCGTAGTTTTCTGCAATTACTGTTATTGTGCATTATGAGTACGTAATGTTATGATCTTTTATGCACTTAAAACGGTTCGGTGAAAAAGTCCTTCATTGACAGGCCCTCAGACAATAACATAACATCAGTCCTGAGTTGTGCAAGGACGATTAAATTACATTTTCAATTATTTTTTATCGTGGCTAGCCACGACGGGTCAACTAGTAACTATATAAATAACCGTACCGTAACCAAACCAGACGGGTTTTGTGGTTCAATGCACAGTTAGAAATTTTTACAGTATTCGGTAATTTTTTACTGAACTTTCAACAGCTGAACGTTCGGTAATCCGATTAACCGGATTTCAATGAAATTTTACAGTATTCCGGTAAAAAAAAACCGGAACTTGTTAAATTTTACCGACATCCGTTAAATCGGATTGCCGAACGTTCAGCTGTTGAAAGTTCGGTAAAAAATTACCGAATACTGTAAAATTTTCTAAGTGTGTGCTCTGAGTGTCTGTTTAGCAAGTAGAACGTTGTGGGTTCTATCTTAGACCCGTCCACTCCTCCCTACTAACACACTCCAATCTTCTCGTGGTACTTATGAGGGCTCGTAGTTTTCTGCATCTCTGTTAAGTAAGTTTTGAACGAGCAATCCTTACTATCTTCATCAGTTTGCAAGCACGTGGAAATCTTAACCAAATTGGATGCAATCTCTTGCAAACGATCACAAATTTGACTTTATTTTTGATACAGTATCGGATATTCTAGAATTTTACGTAGTTTCGGATATATTCAGGGGTACCGTGGGGTAAGTACCCTTTCGAAATGCTGACCAGGATCAAAACGGTACCAAAGCATGGCTTGCGACACCTCAAACTTCATGATCTTGCAAAACAAGACCATTGGTGGTCATTCTGGAAATATTCGGCGATTGTGGCCACTCCTGGAATCCCTCCGATAACCGGGTTCCACCGGGAAAGTGGCCAAATTATTAACGGTATAAGAACATGGCTTGCGGTACCTCAAACTTCATGGTTTTACAAAGACAAGACCATTGTGGCCACTCTGAGAGCCCTCCAGAACCGTCCACCGGGAAAGTGGCAAATTATTAACAGTATAAGAACATGGCTTGCGATACCTCAAACTTCATGGTTTTACAAAACAAGACCAGTGGTGGTTATTTTGGATGTACACGGTCGTTATGGCCACTCGCGGTAGCGTTCTTGGAATCGGATTCCTCCTATAAAATGGTCTGATTGGTATCGGGCACCGAAACATGACTTGCGATACATCAAACAAGACCATTGGTGGTCGTTCTGAAAATACTCTGCCATAGTGGCCACATCTGTCAGCGTTCCGGGCACTCGCTTTCACGGGAAAGTGGCCTGATTCGGACGGTATCATCATGGCCTGGACATCCTACAAATCTTATTCCGTTGGGGAAGGCGATTACATCTAGAAATACTTTGCAGTAAGTTTTGAACTTGGAACGGCCATTTGAAAGACGTCATTTTGTAAGATATTAGAAATTTTCAACAAATGCAGCATGAGATATTCATGGATTTTCAAAATAACTAAAACTAAAACTATGTTGCTTACACAAAAAGTTATTCAAAATGTATTTTATGGTCAAGAAGGTCTTTTGCCCCGGGAATGCTTATTACCCCAGAAGCCCCTTCGTGATTCTCCTCCAAAGAGAATAAACGGCCGACTCCTAGGCGCTAACCAAAGATTTCATAATGCTAATAATGCTTGAAAGCTAAAATTACTATTAGCAGGAAAAAGGTTTTTTTTCCTATAATATGGTGTAATTTTCTCGCGATGTTTAGCTGTATTTCCGAAAACAAGGAAAAAAATGTTTACCGCAACATTTACTTACCAATCAAACAAAGGCCGGGATGTCCTCTGCTGTACACAGAAATTGTCTCCATTCTAGTCGGTCCATGGTTACGCTTCGCAGTCTGCAAAGGGTCTGCACATCACCTACTACTTGATCGATCCACCTTGCTCATTGCGGGCCTTTACTTCTTGTGCCCGTCGGCTCGTTATGGACAATAATTTTAACTGGGCTGTCGTCCTTACGACATGCTCAGCTCGCTGTAGTCGACCGATTTTTGCGGTGTGGACGATGGACGGTTCTTCCAGCAACTGGTGCCATTCGTGGTTCATTCGCCTCCTCTGGGTTTCGTCTCCTGTCTTTACTCCACCGTAGGTCATACGCAATACCTTCCGTTTGAAGAGATCATGGGCGCGTTGGTCCCCCACCAGCAATGATCTTGCGTCGTGGTCGTAGAGGACAACCCAACCTGCAAAACTATACAAATTCTATACCTACGTTCAACTGAAGATTATTGGTCTACTTTAAAACGGAAAGTAAATGCTCAAAATTTTCGGCCAAAAACTGTCAAACATCTGGTCGATAAAATCATGATCGAGCTCAGGAAAATGCCAACATCAACTATTTCGATAGTAATGGAAAAGGTACCTGCAAACGCCCGTTATTGTTGCTCGAATGGGATCTAATTTTTTACATTAAGTGATAAATCAAACAGAAAAACAGATAACTATTCCCATACATAAGTTTATAAATATGGCTTTACTTATGCCAGGTTGATATTAGTCCAATTTTTATTACGCATACGTTACCCTGATTTATCCTAGTAAAGTGATTCAATCAACTACCAACAACATGCATTAAAATCATTATACTAAATAGTTCTCATATTTTTCAACGTGTCTTCATAAATAAACTTCTTTATTTTGGACTTCGTTCGTGAGAAAGTAATAAATATAAAATAATACGTAAAAAAAAACTCGTATAAAAAAAATAAACGTGATTTGATTTTAATGATCGTTTAATGTTTTTGATGTCTGGAGTAGTTTTAAAAAAAAAAACAATTTTTAAGTTACTTACTAGTCTAATATTTATTTTCTCCTGTCCCAATGCTTCCATTAGCTACAATATTCGAATACGATGTCAACCTTAAGGACGAAGTCTGGATCAACGCTTACATGCACAGCATCGACAGGTAGGACATTTAAACTTTTTTTCAGTTCGCGATTTCTAACCATAAATAAGTCCACTCATAGGATAACAGCTTTAATCAACAAACGAATATTCAACCCACTCAAGCATCCGAATCTTCTGCACCAACTAACCTCCGACTACCAAGAGGAATTGTACGAGCTCAACATTTTCAAAGAACTTCCACGGCGGATTTGCGAAGAACTTACAAAGCGACTCCACGCAACAGTTGCCCCCAACGGTCGTTCAACAAAATTCACCGATCGAGTATTCCAACTGGCCGATCCGCAAGGGACATCATCCCTCGAGGATCACGTTGCCACCATGGATTTTCGCTAGTGAAACATCATCTTCGACAATCACATTCATACTGTTAATGCGCAGCGATCCATCAAGACGTGCAGGATCGAGGTCTACCAGGAAATCTGTTCTGTTTATATGGATCCAAGCGATCACCATTACTTGGATCAGAATCAAGCCTGTCTCGCCTTACATACCTGAGCGGGTTATTCGGGAAACTATGAGGCTGTTTCCGTTGCGCCTTTAGTGGGCCGTAAAGCAGCAGCCGACATCCGGTTGGAAACGGTTACGATTTCTGCCGGAGCGAACATTGTCATACCCATTTACAAACTGCATCGCGATCGGCTGCTTTGGGGTCCAATTGCGGATGCATTCGATCCGGATAACTTCCTACCGGAGAAGGTAGCACAAAGGCATCCCTATTCCCACATTCCGTTCATGGCGGGAGCGCGCAACTGCGTTGGGATACGCTACAGTTGGCAGCTGATGAAAGTGATGTTGGTGCACCTGCTGTAGTTGTCAGCTTCTCAACCAGCCTGAAGCTGGATGAGCTCGAGTTGAGAAATGCGGATGGTGCTTAAGATAGACAATGGACGCGTGCTGACTATTGAACGGAGGGTGGAGGGTGGATGGAGCAATTAAGAGGTGGGCATGCTAATGTGATAGGAGTTAAACCATCATTATTTATGTGAGTTAGCAACTCAAATGAAAATAAAACATAAGTGCAATCGGTTGCTCAGATGCGTTATTTTTGTTACATACATAAATGAATACTAGTATGAAGTACAGGAGCAAAGCATCCAATGGAATGGTTTTCTAGTGTTTCACTTGCCCCCATCTCCAATAAGCTAATCATATCATATTCAATAATCATATGTACACTGAAAATTTATTTTCGTAAATTAAGCTTTCACACGTTTCGTAAACATGGATTTTGTACATAGAACCAATGTCTCGTAAATTGTATAAAACATTCATATTGCTTGTCATCTAACGACATGCTATCATTACACCATTTTTTGTACAATGCACAAACTGAATTTCGTGAAGACCAACCTAATCGCTGCTTCTCTTCGGTCTGCAACTGATACAAAAATTACTACGCTTGATTACGAAATCCAGAGGACAGCATACGTTATGTTCGCATAAAACTAATTCAGATTCCCAGAAACTCCTCCTGGAACTATACTTCAGATGCAACGTCACAATATCTTTGGGAAAAATGATTGCGTGATCTGCCTACCTGTCTGTATCTGTCTGTCTGTCTGTCTGTCTGTCTGTCTGTCTGTCTGTCTGTCTGTCTGTCTGTCTGTCTGTCTGTCTGTCTGTCTGTCTGTCTGTCTGTCTGTCTGTCTGTCTGTCTGTCTGTCTGTCTGTCTGTCTGTCTGTCTGTCTGTCTGTCTGTCTGTCTGTCTGTCTGTCTGTCTGTCTGTCTGTCTGTCTGTCTGTCTGTCTGTCTGTCTGTCTGTCTGTCTGTCTGTCTGTCTGTCTGTCTGTCTGTCTGTCTGTCTGTCTGTCTTGTCTGTCTGTCTGTCTGTCTGTCTGTCTGTCTGTCTGTCTGTCTGTCTGTCTGTCTGTCTGTCTGTCTGTCTGTCTGTCTGTCTGTCTGTCTGTCTGTCTGTCTGTCTGTCTGTCTGTCTGTCTGTCTGTCTGTCTGTCTGTCTGTCTGTCTGTCTGTCTGTCTGTCTGTCTGTCTGTCTGGTCTTCTGTCTGTCTGTCTGGTTCTGTCTGTCTGTCTGTCTGTCTGTCTGTCTGTCTGTCTGTCTGTCTGTCTCGTCTGTCTGTCTGTCTGTCTGTCTGTCTGTCTGTCTGTCTGTCTGTCTGTCTGTCTGTCTGTCTGTCTGTCTGTCTGTCTGTCTGTTCCGTCTGTCTGTCTGTCTGTCTGTCTGTTCTGTCTGTCTGTCTGTCTGTCTGTCTGTCTGTTCGTCTGTCTGTCTGTCTGTCTGTCTGTCTGTCTGATCTCGATCTGAATCTATCTATCTGATTCAAGTATCGTCTGTCTGTCTGTCTGTCTGTCTGTCTGTCTGTCAGTAAAATTGCCAGAAAAGTCGTACAACAATTCAAGAACCGTCCAAACATGTCAATTCGAGATGTCGCTAAAAAGTCTAAGGTGTCAGTCGGTTTTGTGCAGAAAACCATGAAGCGTGCTGGGTTACATGTTAACAAAGTGCAAAAGTTGCATTGTGATGGATGACGAAACATACGTCAAGGCCGACTTCCGTCAACTTCCTGGGCAAGCAATATTTCGCTGCTACAAGTCGAAGTTCGATGTTCCGAGGATGTCCGAAAGAAAGAAACTATCGAAATTTGCAAAGAAGTTTCTAATCCGGCAGGCGATTTGCGGATGTGGTGCTCGCTTCATCACTTCCCGGAACAATAAACGGTGCGATTTACACGGAAGAGTGCCTTAAGAAGCGTCTCTCGCCATTCATTAAGAAGCACAAAGGATCAACTCTGTTTTGGCCTGATCTAGCATCCTGCCACTACGCTCGAAACGTATTGGAGTGGTACCGAGCCAACGGAGTCAATTTTGTGCCAAAGGATATGAACCCACCAAATTCACCGGAACTTCGTCCAATTGAAAAATTCTGGGCAATTATGAAAACGGAACTTCGCAAACATCCCAAAACTATAAAACAGAGCTAGAATTGAAGAAAATTTGGGTAAAAACAACAAAAACACTGGGAAAATCGGTTGTACAAAATTTGATGGTGGAGTGAAAAGGAAGGTGCGGGCATTCGAGATGGGAGACGAAATTGAATAAAACAAATGTTGTAAATCAAAACTCATTAGTAGTTCTTCATTCCCTGAAAAATTTCAAGAAAATCCGATAATCAGTTTAATTTTGATGAGTATATATGTGTGTGCCATTTTTATCGAATACACCCTTTAACTCGAGAACTTATCAAACAAATGAAACCACATTTAACATATAGAAATGAATTTCTGATCGGCGTGGAATATTTGTATGCAGGGGTTTTTGGAGCTGATGAAGGTTCTTATGATTGTTTGAGATCCCTTCACTCTGGAAGGAGGGACTCTCAAACAAATGAAACAGAAATTTCTGCATAACTCGAGAACTAAACAAGCAAATGGAACCAAATTTGGTAAGTGAGAGTTTTGGAAGTGAAAATATTTCTATGGTGGTTGGAGATCCCTCCTAGTTTTGAAAGGGGGCTCCTTATAAAATGAAATACGATCTTTTGTGTGCAACTCAAGAACTAATCAAGCAAATGGAACCAAATTTGAAACAGATATTGATACAACCAAACATGAGAATAATCCAGGCAACGAAAACACAAAATGTGTATTTCTCGGCAAGCAGCATGTTCTCATATGAGTTTGAACCCTTTCTTTGTCAAGAAAGCGGGATGCTTGGAGCTGCACCTAGAGCTACAATATTCACAAGAAGTTAATCTTAGGTTGTGCAAGAGAAAAATTACGTTGAAATGGATACAATATGGCGTAGGTTTGACGATTCATGCTGTCTTGTCTTGTCTATGCTTCTACACAGAAAGAAAAACCATCGTAAAAACTATCGATCCAACACACACCTATGTTTTGTTATGCAGAATTTACACACATTAGCAAACATTTAAAATAAAACCATAAAAGCACCAGTTGTATTAAATTTTTATTAATTTAGTTGGAAGTAGCAAGTGCTCGCGCCGGATTCAGCTAGTACATTATACATTGTGAGGTGAGTTTAAAACTGAGTGACTTTCATTGGAACTCGTAGGAAAAACCGGATGTGTACCGAAAAACAACATCCTTGATCTGACTTATAGTGGACCTCTGATATTACTCCGGCTCAATGGGGAATTTATATCGTTTCGAGTTAAATTCATCATTCAGGAGACAACTTGATACCCGATATGAGTCTGAACAATCAAAAAATTTAGCTAATCCGTTGAATGTTGCTTTAAATTTGAAAACGCAGCTGCAAGCTTTACAAGATCACAGTTTCTAAATTGACCTATTCTACATTTGTTCCGGCAAGTTCGCTTATAATTTAGCGGTTTTCGAAGGCTTCGAATGCTTAACCTGATAAATCAGTCAAATCCATTGTTTGATTGGTTCCACTCACTTTCTCACCATGCGTAGAAATGTCGGTAGTTAAATTGATCAACATTTTAATTGAACGGTTTGTACGATACTATCATGATAGATGGATTCTGTAATGACTTCCATTCATTTCGCACTCGTTATACCGTTCCCATCCGGTTTTATTATCAATTGAAGGAGGAACCGCGCGTGGTGCAGTATCTTGCATAAACCCGATCCCATCTTGGAAATTCCGGGACTGACATTTGTGGTGAGTCATACCCAACGTGCACGAGCAGTAACGAGTGCTTATGTATTTTTAATAAGGTCCGTAAGTCCTAGTATATATTAGAGCATGTCCATAACATTGCCATTTCAAAACAGACTGTAAAACATCTAGAGTCAAAAAGCATACTGAGAATGATAGCTTATGTGCTCACAAAATGTATAGTTTATTGCTTTGGGTTAGTTTTATCCGAATGCTAGTTATAGAAAGTGTGCAATAGGCAACTTGAGTTGATGTTAGTAAGCTGATTTCTTGTAAACATTGCGTGAAAGGCATTTCATTTCTACTAGAAACTAATCCTTGACATGACATTAAGTTGGCCCTGGCATTAATTTTTGCTACTCTCTTTTCTCATTTAGTTAGCAATGCGACACTGAGAGCAAATTTCGGAGTTGAAAGGGCGGCAGCTGAAACCGAACGTATGCTAGGAAATAATCAAATGAATTGACAACTTAGATTTTCATTTCCAAAATAGCGAAGAGATGGCTGTCATATTAAATCCCGTTTGGTTCCCTTAAAGAGATTATTATTATACATGATTCGTTCATTCACAGCTAACTTTATTAAAAGAGACATGTAAGTGTGAAATATCGCAATTGAAATTATTTTACAGATGTTAGAATATAATGAAGATGATGTTAAGTTAAGGTTCAATTAGGGCCTCGCTCGATCTTCGTCCTGATTTCAATCATCATTTAGTAGATGCAAATTAGTTAAGCACGTAGAGTAACTGTTCCAATATTTATCTGATTGTTCCTACGCTGCATAAAAAATGGAGATGGGAGATATTTGGTTTATTTTTTCTTAAGAATGTGTGTTTACGCTTAGTAACAAATAAATATTGTAAGCCATCCTAGTCAACAGTTTGATTTTAAAGAAGATGGATTGGGAAATGATGAGATTAATATTCGAATAAGAATTACCCAAAGAAAAATTACAGGTGAAAAGCTCAAGCTGTATCTTAATCGTCATATATATGTATAAATAATTAAACGTTCAGCTATGGACGTCATCCCTCCACTCTCACGATTCAGAAAGCTCATTAATTCAGCACGCTTACGCCATCAAATCAAAGCGTTAACTAGCTGTAAAATCAAGATAACATTTGGAGGTAGCACAAGCTAGTGGAAAAATACGGAGCACTGGGGTGATAGATGAACAGGAACTAATTTGAACAGTGTAAGAAAAAATCGAATGTGGATGTTTGTAAAAAAACGAAGTAGACTGCGCTGTGAATGAACTTATAGTTGTGCAGACACTTTCCATCATACCTTCCACCTATTGCTTTGTCAGTGATGCGCACGCTATCGGATAGAGTACAGCTACTCAGTTGAGAAGTGACGAGTTTGACCTGGTGTGGGTTGGAAAATTGGACTGCGATGGCATTGACGAAACACACACAATCTGTCTATTTTCATGCATTGGTGTTGACATTGAAAACTAAATAACTTTTAGAAAAGCAACAGAAGACTCAAGTTGACTGAGAGCAGAGCAAAGTGTACGTTGAACAAAGCCTGTTAAAGATTAACTAGCTCTAGGATTTGATCACAAAATTGTTGAAATAAATCCTGCATATGGCGGTGAGCCTGAAATTTTAAATTGACGCAGCTGGGAATGTCCGCGGGATTTCAATTATCTGTAATGACGCCAGGCGATCCATCTCTTCCACCAACCTTCGTTGACGTATTAGATCGATGCCGGTTCCGGGTCAAAACACCACATTCTCTCGCAATCTGCGTCTTTACAGTCGCTGACGAAACACATTCGATAGAAATTTGGAAACTCGTGATTTCGCCCATGTCCAGATCAAAAGCAGTGGCCGGCGTACCCTCTCACTGATGCGGAGTGGTCAGTAGGTTGATGAACGTTTGAAATGTTTGCTCCCCTAAGCTTAATGGACGACACTTAAGTCCTGACAGTCACCAAAAATTTGAACTACAGGCGGCTTTAATTTGGTTGTAATACATATTCAAGTTTGTATGGGGATGAGATGTAAGAATCTCAAGCTTACATTTTCGAGATCCCCTAACATCATAATATTATATCCCCAAAGCAAATCTAATATAGATTCATATGGTATAAATTGTCAACTATCAAAATGCCGAAGATACCTGGCATGTAAATTTTATCAGCATGTAGTTTATTCAATAGAAGCACTAAAATACAAACCGTAGAAATGATGGCTTTGTTCTTATTTTTGTACTTTTATTATGTTTATATGATTTATATATAATTTATTTGAGTGTTATATTCCATATATTTTATACATATTATTTTATTATATTATATCATATATTTTATATTTATATATTTTGTATGTACTATATATTTTTATTTCTTGTCATTTTATTTGTTGAATAACTATTTTTTTATAAAAGAAATTTGCATCAGCCTAATGGTCAGCCACAGAATAACCTTCTTCGGACCTTGCACAATATCTGAAATATCATATCTTAATGCCTGTTGCTGCCGATATATCGAACTCATCATCTCTTGCTTTTCGTCCAGAGTGGTGAATTAAATTTAACATGAAAGAAACGTTTCAGAGTTTTTGTGTATGCCATCGATGAACGCTATGAAAAATGTATGTTTAGAGTTTACTTTGCCCCAAAGTCCTGTACGAGCTGTAATTTTCAGCAATTTCATTTAAATTTCGGCTATCAGAGTACATTTGAACTCTTCTGACAATATTTGTAGGATCCAAATATGCAGCAACAAACAGTTAGTCATCTAAGAAGCGCTACATAACGTTTGCAATAACAAAAAATTGACAAACATTGCCGATGTTGCATGGGTTTACCTTAACCCTCACTGACAATCCATGCAGCACCAATCATAGTAACCCATGAATCGGGAGACAAAATTTGACAGTTCTATCAGTCGAGCTCTAACCGTGATGGCAAAAAACAGTGAAGCAACTCCGTTCAGACGTGTGCGCGTTCAAAGAACATCGTGCACTTTGTGGACCTGTCCAGTTATAATCTGGAATCACTAATTGTGTTGCAGTGGCACGGAAAGAATTATTTTACAGCGGTTATTTGACCTATGCGCCCACTTTCTGTGGTATAAATTTCACGGTGTTTCGTGCAGTGAGTCAAAAGTCGTTCCAGATGGAAGCCGAGTTGATAATCGAACGATGGTCCGATATAAAAATCGTAAAAACGTTGAAAATCGACAAATCTACCGTATATGATGTGCTCAAACGTTTCAGGGAGTGAAAGAGCGTGGATCGAGTGCCTCAAGGTAATCGTCGTAGTGGAACATATGACCGCAAGCTGAATCAGAAGGTGTTGAGAACCATCAGAGCAAACCCTGCACTATCAGATAATGAAATCGCACAAAAATACGCTGCTGCTCGGAGTACCGCTCAAAGAATTCGTTTGCAAGTAGGATATCGTGCTTGTCGAGCCAGCCAGCAACCAAACAGAACGTTGAAGCAAAGTTTCGTAACCAAAACCACCAAGTTTTGACGAAGTACCAAGGCTGCGCATCGACGATGAAACCTACGTCAAAATAGATTTCGGACAGCTTCCTGGCCAAAAATTCTACATGGCGACGACACGAGAAGATGTTCCGGCGAAGTTTAGGTTTGCTTTTATGGATAAATTTGCCAAAAAAAAACTTAAGATTTGGCTAGGAATATGCAGCTACGGAGCAAAGACATTATGAATCAGACTATGGACTCGAAGCTGTACAAGGAAGAATGCCACGTACTATCTTTCATTAAAGCCCATAAAGGTCCCGTGAAGTTTTGGACAGATTTGGCAGGTTGCCACTACAGCCGGGAAGTCATCCAGTGGTACCGCGATAATAACGTAGATATCACCGATAAAAACATAAATCCACTCAAATGCCCGCAGTTACGGCCCATCGATTTTGGGCAATAATGAAGCGGAAGCTTAAGAAAAGTGGGAAAATGACTCGGGACGCGACTTAGATGACCAAAATGTGGATCGAATGTGCCAAGGAAGTTGACTCCGGAGGTGTGCAGCGTTTAGTGGGAGGAATAAAGAAGAAAGTGTGAATTTTCATTAGAAACGAAGAGAAATGATTGATGTATGTTTTCTAAAGTACAGTGAATTACCTCTGTTTTGATTTATTAAACTTATTTGTTCGTCAATCCGTCACTAAGATACAGATGATTTAATTATTCCGGATTCTAAATGGACATAGCTTTATGCCCGTTCCGTCATCTACAACAATTATTCTATTTATTTGTTCAACATCATATTTAGGATAAGACATAATCAACAATAGTACGCCACAATACTCGGTTTGCGGCTGCCTTCTCTCCAACCTCGGTCACGCCCAACTCTCGCCAGATCACGCTCCAACTGGTCCGCCCATCATGCTCTCTGCGCTCCACGCCTTCTTGTGCCCACCGGATCAGTAGCGGACACCAACTTTGCAGGGTTGTTGTCCGGCATTCTTGCAACATGCCCTGCCGGCATTCTTGCAACATGCCCACCGTATCCTTCCGGCTTTGGCCACCTTCTGGATGCTGTGTTCGCCGTAGAGTGCAGCGAGCTCGTGGTTCATCCTTCGCCGCCACACACCGTTCTCCTGCACACCGCCGAAGATCGTCTTTAGCACGCGTCGCTCGAAAACTCCGAGTGCTTGCAGGTCCTCCTCGAGCATGGTCCATGTCTCGTGTCCGCAGAAGACCAACGGTCTTATTAGCGTTTTGTACATGGTGCATTTGGTGCGGGGGTGAATTTTTTTTAGACCGCAGTTTCTTCTGGAGCCCGTAGTAGGCATGACTTCCACTGATGATGTGCCTTCGAATTTCACGACTCGTATTGTTGTCAGCCGTCAGTAAGACTCCGAGGTAGACAAATTACTCCAACACCTCGAAGGTATCCCCGTGTATCGTGGCATTATTTCCTAGGCGAATCCGGTCTTATTCGGTTCCGCCTACCAGCATGTAAGTTGTTTTCGACGCATTTACCACCAGTCCGACCTTTGCTGCTTCGCGTTTCAGGCGGGTGTACAGCTCTGCCACCGTTCCAAATGTTCTTGCGATAATATCCATGTCGTCCGCAAAGCACACAAATTGACCAGATTTCCTGAATATCGTACCTCAGCTGTTGAGCCCGGCTCGTCGCATTACACCTTCTAGAGCGATGTTGAATAGTAGGCATGAGAATCCGTAACCTTGTCGCAGTCCCCGATGAGATTCGAATGAACTGGATAGTTCACCCGAAACCCTTACGCATCGTTGCTTTGATGAGTCTGGTCAGCTTCCCAGGAAAGCCGTTTTCGTCCATAATTTGGCAAATCTTGGCACTATTAGACAACAATCAGAGCATCGAAAGAAAACCAGGTTCCGGACAGCCGACGACCCTGGGCGACAAGAAGCTCCAAACGATGCCGAAAGGGAAGACCGAGGGAAAAGTGGCTACATCGCTGCGTGCGCTTGGCGGGTTCAAACAGTGAAAAAGTACCTGGCGAACATGAACATACATGTCACAACGCGGAAGTAACGTCCACAGGTTGAGGAGCTGCAGGCAATGAAGCAGCGGCAGCGGCTGAATAAGATGGGCAACACGATTTTCCCGGCGAATCGTGACTTGGTGGTGGTGAAGAACGACAAGACCTATCTCACCGTGGATGGCAACGACTGGCAGGGCTCTTCGTATTTTACTTCCCCAACGAAAGAAGTGAGCTCTGAGGTGAAGTTCATTTCACACACCAAGTTCCCCAAGAAGGTGCTGCTGTGGCAGACAATCAGCGAGAAGGGGATGTCAAAGCCGCTCTTCTTGCGCTCCGGACTGGCCGTGAACAGGGAAATTTATAGTACAAAATGCCTGCCAGAAGTTGCGTCGTTCATCAAAAAATACCATAAGGGCGAAGATGCGGTGTTCTGACCAGATCTGGCGTCGGTCCACTACTCAAAGCGATCGTTGGCGGAGATGGAGCGGCTGAATATCGATGTGTTACCCAAGTCGGCGAACCCGCCCAACGTCCCCCAGCTGCGTCCCATCGAGAATTTCTGGGCCAACCTGAAACGTAAGATTTACTCCAACAATTTTGTCGTGAAAACTGTGTCGAATTATCTGTCTTAGCTATTTTTTATTACCATCCGAAAAAAAGTTATTTTTATTAATGCAAACTTTAAAATAGTTGTTCGCTTAGGCCACGAGACATGGACTATGTTTATGGAAGATTAACCTAGCATTTGACGCTATTGAGCGACAGACAAACCACGAACTGCATCAGCTGCAGAGAATGTAATTCATTGTCCACTGCGGTGGGCTGAGCATAATATAAGCATGTCTGATGACAACCCTAGAATAAGAGGTGGGTATCGAGCACGGTGGTTCTACTGGCGGACCCGACCGTAAGGTTTGAAAAGTGTAGCCAAGGAATCTGTGTAGAGCAAAGAAAACGCAGGCTTTTCCCCAACTGCACAGATAAAAAGAAACACTGAATTTTCTGCGTTATCTAATGCACATAGAGGGAATGCTAGATTTGGCAGAACATAATGGGATATTTCATGTAAATTTAAGCCAGATAACGGCTGAATCGAGGCTGTTGTATGAAAGATTGCAAACAATATCGTTGTTTACGCTCATTTGGCTTGGAATTACACGAGGGGAAATTTTACGCGCTTGTTAAAATTAATTATTTTTTTCTGGGTGGTTACGTAAGCGATAAGCGGTTTTGCTGTAAGAATTAGTTTGTTATAGCCATCTCAGTTTATTGATAGGTACACTGAAAATTTATTTTCGTAAATTAGGTTTAACTCGTTTCGTTAACACGGATTCTGTACGTAGAACCAATGTCTCGTAAATTGTATGAAACATTCATATTGCTTGTCATCAAACAAAATGCTATTTATTAATTTTTTTGTACAATGCACAAAATGAATTTCGTTAAGACCAGCCAATCGCTGCTTCTCTTCGGTCGTAATCATAAATGTTCGTGTTCTAGCTGGGATGATGGGAAGCATTAATTTATCCCAAAATAGAAATGAAGAGTTCTAACCTCATGCACAATAATCATGTATCTTCTCACAAGTCAACATGGCCTAGTGAGATCAACCACGGACTCAATAACAGCTCTGAAATGCAGGATCGAATCCCATATGTCACGAACAACTTCTCGCTTTTTTTGCGCTTTTTTTTCAATTATATTTCGAGCCGATAAAGTAGATCTGTCAGTCGTTCATGCAACCATCAGAGAGACGTTTCTTTTTTCATTCGTTACAAATTGCTCGTAGCTCTTTGTATTGTTTTCGTAGAATGAGCGAATGTTCTTTCTTTGTCAACAAATGCTTAGTGCTTGTGACAGTTGCGCGTATGGCATTAAATACGAAGGTAGTTTCTTAAAAAGTACAAATCAGTTTCGTTGCAGAAAACAACGAAAGATTTGTTAGTCCTACCTTCGACTTCGTAATATACACAGAAATTAGATTTCAGAACGTGAAATTCGGAGTAAAATTACTTGAAATAATCTCGTCACATGCAAAAAAACTTAGAAACAAAAGTTTTTGTGTGAACCATTATATTTCCCGATGAATATAAAAATGCATTAGTAGTCATCAACTGATAACTATTAAGTGTTTCTATAACATATTCGTGAATAAGATTTTTATCAGTTTGAGAAGACTTTCCAGCTCACCCCGTACTCATTTTAAGCTCTTAACCCATTCGGACCAACTGATGCTGCCAACATGCAATTCCAACGATCAAAGTCGGCTTAGCAACATTTTTACATCAATATAAGCATTAAGTACATGCGTAGGTCATTGAAAACGAAGAATAGCAAATATTTATTAAATGCATTCATAATCAAAGCGATAAAATTCCCGCACATGGTATTAAATAGGGTAATTTGCCACGCGCCGTAGTGAGAAAACTAAAATGATTAACATTCTCGATGAACGGTTCTCAATTGCTTAGTCAGAGATATAAATTTTGCACCGATGCGCATCACTTTCGTTTCAGTCGTGCTTCCGTTCTAAACCCGTTTGGTTCAAAGTTGAAGTGAAAAAGTTGTTCCTGCTTCGTTCATATTCCGGTAGCAGTTGTGCTCAACAGCCAACGCCATGTGGTGGAATTCGTTGCTCGTGTACTTATGTACGGGTCTTATAACGGTGTTTGTTTATTTCCAATGGACTCGAAGGAAAATGTATGCTACTTTGGCAAGCATGTCTGGCCCTACCAGGCTTCCTCTGATAGGACATGCTCACAAGTTTGCCAACACTACACCAGGTACAAACAGTAACGGATGAGTAGTGCTAAAAGTGATCTCGTAAAAACTGAGTATGAATTATTCGAATTAGCTGAAATCTGACCCTGATTACTGACTCACTGTTTTGCGATTTTAAACTTATCCTGAACTAATTACAGAAAACCTCGCTGATACGCTCAAGTATTTTGGCGGCTCATTTCCATCACCGGTGTGTATACATATGGGACCTTTGCCTCACATAGCCATTTTCGATCCCGAACAATTGCAAGCAGTACTGCATTCTCCTAACTGTCTGGACAAATCCTTGCAGTATTCCTTCATGCGGGTTCCCCGAACTCTGATAAGTGCACCTGGTGAGCCAAATTGGATTGTTACTGTCCACAAATTATCGGTCGAACAATTATCCAATTCACTTATTTCAGGTCATCTATGGAAAGGTCTTAGAAAAGCCCTGAACCCTTCGCTAGGGCCATCCATGCTCAGCAGCTTCATACCGATATTCAACGAAAAAAGCGTGCTCTTGACCAAGCTGCTTGAGAAATACGTCGGGCAGCCAGAACGAAACTTTGAACGGGACATTTCCAAGTGTACTCTAGATCAAATTTACTGTAAGAAAATCCTAGTTTAGAATAATCAACAAATCTAATACTCCCTTTGAATTCTAGGCACTGCTTTTGGCTATGATTACCAAATGCAAGAATCACCTGAAGGAGAGCAATCCGTAGAACTCTTTGACATCTACATGAAGCTTATGGCCGTTAGGTTTTTCACAGTATGGAAATATCCGGAGTTCATCTACCGTATGACCAAATCATACCGGATAGAACAGGAAAGCCTTAAAATTTATCACAACATCAATAGGAAAATGATGATAGCGATGAATTTGGACGAACAATTAAACGAAACTAACAAGCACACTCAGACAATCGAAGACACCGGTACCAAGAAGCCCAAAAACTATATTGAGTGCCTTTTGAAATACATATGTGAAGAAAACCCAGCGGCAAGACAAGACATTCTACAACATATTGGAATAATGCTTTTCGCAGGCAATGATACTTCAGCTAAAACAATCAGTTTCATTCTCCTGATGTTGGCAACACACCCAGATATACAAGAACGTTGCTTTCAGGAAATCATGCAAGTTTGTCCAGGAGAAGATCAATATGTCTCCGCCGAGGATATCGCAAACCTTACGTATCTTGACATGGTGTGTAAAGAAACTATGAGACTCTTCCCGGTTGCTCCAATCATCGCTCGAATAACAACGGATGACGTCAAACTAAACGGTATGTTACCCATTTCAAAAGTATCCATTCGTTACTAACAAATTCTTTCAGAACAACACACCATTCCGGCGAACTGTACCATAATAGTAGGAATCTATCAAATCCATCGGGACCCGAAAATATGGGGACCAAAGGCCGATATGTTCGATCCGGATAACTTCCTCAAGGACAACGTGGCCAAACGACACCCGTACTCCTTCGTTCCGTTCAGTGGAGGTACTAGGAATTGCATTGGAATGCGCTATGCCCCGCTCTCAATGAAGATTATCATCACTCACATGTTGCGAAAATACCGCTTGAAGTCATCCCTCAAGTTCGAGGAGCTTAAGATCTCGTACGGGATCTTGCTGAACATTGCCAACGGTTGCCAGCTGACGATCGAAAGGAGATAATTGTGCATTGAATAAATAATTGGAATTTGCATTGACAGGTGGATTATTTGAAAGATGTAGTTTTCTGAATGTCATTGATGTCTAGAATGTGGAAACATTCGAAACTCTTCCATAATCTGAAACAAGTGAATATTAAAAACGCACCAGTTGACATCACACTTCCAATACTCCACACACATTTAATTATGTATTGCCATTTAAAGCTCTTTTTATTCCCCATACAGTTTTTCAATTGGGAATTTGAAGACCACTGAAGCAAGTTGCCAAGTAGTGTGTCTATAATAAAACTGCTGGCAAATGACAAAATTTCATTTCAAACAATTCCAAACGAGGAAAAGTCTTGTACAAACTTACAATAGCCCCACTCACCTTTTAGGTTTACTATCCGAGTAAAGTATAACATCATAAAGATAAAAATTAGAAAATTAATTTCAATGTCATTTAATTTTCTGCGTTATCTAATGCACATAAAGGAAATGCTAGATTTGGATATTTTATGTAAATTTAAGCCAGATAACGCCTGAATCTAGTCTGATGAATGTAAGATTGCAAACATTGTTGTATGGCGTATGAAAGTTTGCATACAATTTCGTTATTTACACGCTAAGAAAAAAGTACCCAGCGGAGCAGTTAAGTGTGGGAAGCCAATTTTGGGTTTATTCATGTTTAACTACCGTTGGGTACAAATTACTTACTTTTGGGTAAATTTACCCAAAACTAAGTTATTTGAACCCAACGGTATGTAAACATGATTATACCCAAAGTTGGCTTGCAACACTTAACTGCTCCGCTGGGTACTTTTTTCTTATCGTGTACACTTCCTTTGACTTGGAATCAAACGAGGGGCAATTTTACGCACCTGTTAATATTTTTTCCGTGTAACCTAGCGATCACTTTTTTTGGATACAAATAGTTTTATGTTCAATGTCTTGAGATAGCATCAAGTGAAATAATCAATTTACTATCGACAGAAACAAATGTACGGTAAATTGAATTCCCAATTTGCTCTCACTGATAGCAGGATCAGTTTTAAATTTGTGTCACAGGAATAAACTTATGCACTCACTTTGCACGGATAGTGAAAAAAGGGATAAAGGGTTGTGTTGTTTTTTTTTAAATAACAGTCGAAAATTAAATATTTACAATATTCGCTCTTATTTTGTAAACATCGCTTATGTTTTTGTTATTCAGAAAACCTGTTATAAAGTAGCGGTTTAAAGTTTTTTTCGATGAAGTTATTATTTCTGAATACTGAAGCTATTGACAGCATTATTTCTTTTGACAATTAAGATTCAAAGGTTACTGTATAGATGCAGTGATTGATCTCACTTTAATGATTTTATTTCGACCTTCGCTGACCTTTTGGTTAATCTACATCCTTTTTCTTGTACCCTTAGTGGGACATCGCGGATTGTTATTCAATTTTTTTAGGATTCTCTGAATTTTAGAAAAAATCTTCATTGATATAGTGATGAAACTTCTTGAAATATTTTTTTTGCTTCTCTGCTAAACTTCAGGAATGTTTTCTCACCGATATAATCTCTCAAACAAGGTGAAATGAAAACCAAGGAATTTTAATTCCTATATGAGTTTGTGTCCTAGCTTAGTCCGTCGCTTTGTCGGTGATTATTGCTTGGATCCCCGAAAAGTTGTCTCCTGATCTTTTGCAATGATCGTTGCTAAAATTCTGGAAAGTTTCCTCATGAACTTCTGGCAGACCTTCCTGATTTTCTTGGAAATTCACATCTAACAACCCAACTTTACATTGCAGAAACATTTGGTAAGTTTTTCCTGAGCTTAGTTACTTTCGAAACATTTGATCAATCCTAAACGGTGAGGAAAATATTTCTCCAGAATTTCTTGGAAAACCTTGTTATACTTCTCCGAATTTTCTTCCTGGACTTCTGAGCATTATTCGTCTGAACTGCAAGGCAGTTTTTCTTTAGCTCCGGGGCAGTTTGGTCCTGAATTTCTGAAAAAGTCCTGCTTGAACTACTAGGAAGTACTCCCTATAGTTCTGAAAAGTTTCTTGGTGTTTTTCTGAGAAGTATATAACAGTACTTCTGGGAATTCCTGAGTTTCGAGAAAGCCTCATTCTGAAATTCTAGAATGTTCCATTTTCTACCTTCACGAAACTTCTGTGTAGTTACATTGGGAAGCTTCCTTCGGAACTTCTGGGTAGACCTCTCCTAAACTTCAGAGAAGTTTTTTGCTGAAATTTAAGAAAAAATCTTTCTTGAACTTATAGGTATTGCCGTCTCTGGTAAGTTTCTTCCTGAAATCCGGGGATATTTTTTCCTGAGTTAATTTTTTCTAATCTTGTGATTAGCCCCATCCTGAATTCTGAGAAATGTTTAATCGAAACTTTGGGAAAGTCTCCAGGAATTCCAGAAAAAATCACTTAAATTTGTTGGATATTTCCTCCATAACTTATGAGAAGTCCCTGAACTGGGGCAAAGTTTGTTTCTGAATTTCTCATAAATTCATGCTCAAACTACTAGGAAGTACCCCATATGCGTCTGGAAAGCTTCTTTTTGTGTTTTGGAGAGGTTTCTTCTGGGAAGTTTTAAATTATCTTTTGGGGAGTTTCTTCCGGGACTTTTGGGAAGTCCATTAATTAACTTCAGAGAAATTCTCTCCTGAACTTCTAGGACGTATCAGCCTGAGCTTTGTGGAAGTTTGTTCATTATTTTATGAGAAATTATAGGTAGTGCCTTCGCTGGTTAGTTTCTTCCTGAACTTCTTAGCAGTTGTTTGTTGTTTATTGATATTATTCACCAACAGGCTGGATGTAGCCTCAATGATGTTAATCATTTAAAAATACATTGTCAAAATTTAGAGTTACACATTTAAGCATGGTCATGACATAAATACAACTAGATAAAATTTCGTCGATCTCGACATCTATAATACCAAAACAGACCTGTTCAGCAAAGTGACGGTTCACTCGACTTTTATAATTGGCCCCATAATTAAGGTAAGAATAGCGAGAATATAAATAATCCTCCTTTGAATGTCACTTCGAATTTAAGAGAGCACAAATCTAAAAACTACGAGTTCACAAGCCAAGCTTCAATCACTTGTATGCTGCAATACAGCAAGATTTTTTTTATTAAGTTCATTTGTACAGGCCCAATTGAATCTACTTTACAGAGCAAATGTTTCATTATTCATAGACATCAGTTTTACTGAAACTTAAGTTAGAGGGGCCGAACGGTAACTTGCGGTCTTCTCGAGATTGTAATAGTGATTTTATTGATCAGAAGAAGGATCGAAAATTTTAGGTTTCTACGTGTTCAAGGAAAAAACACAGAAATCCAAAAACAAAAACTTTATATTCAAAATAAACAAATAACAGTCTATAACTAATGTTAGACAAAGCCACATAACATGTGTCAGGAAATTTGTGTTGTGACATTTTAGTGACGATGAAACATACGTGAAGGCTGACTTTTCAAAAGTCCCCGGTAATAAATTCTAAACTACGAACGACAGAGGATGCCTATAGGCCTCTATAGAGTCTAAGTTTTAAAAAATAGAAGATAATATCTTATAAACAATTGCGAAATAATATCTCGTTTGACGAGCCATCTGTACGTCAATCAGCCTACCATTCATCTTAACCATGAAATCTTCATCAAAGGGTGCCTTCAAAAAGAGTGCCTATGTTTTGATTCGATTTGGAGTCTTGCCACTACTCAACAGTGACGAAGAAATGGTACGAGGGAAATAATGTCATTGTGGTATTAATGACATTAGTCCTCCAAACTGTCCAGAGCTCTAACCGATCGAGAAATTTTTGGCTGATTGTCATAAAAGTGCAGTAGAGTTAACATTGGTTCAAAGCTTCAAGCAGAAGTGGACAAAGGCTTACAAAACCAAAGGAGAGAAACTTCTCCCAACCTTGATGGCAGGAGTCAAGTCGAAGGTTGAAAAGTTTGGTTGTGAGGGTGAAATTTAAATATATTATTGCAAAACTCTAAAGGAAGATACTTAAGGAAAATAAATGTTGAGAATTTTTATTTTGTTAAACCTATAACGTTCGTGTGATTATTCAATTTTTTTCCGGACACACTTTAGATCAATTCGATAAACTCCAGATTACGTAGAGCCAAAGTTCTCGAATTGATACATTTTGATTGTCTACCTCGAGCCCGAAGAGAATCATAAAGCTCATGTTTGGCTCCACAATTCTCAGAATAAGACCTAATAACGTGATCCTCATCCTGGTAACTTTGTCCACACTCACAGAGATTGCTGTCTCCTATCTCGACACGGTGTAAATGAGCGTTTAAAGAATAATGATTAGAAATGACTCCCCCTAAACCACGGTTTCTTCGACGTTTTGGGGATGATATAATGTTGCCATCGCCCCAAATCTCGCCCGCTCCATTTATGCTGTCACCTGACAAATGAAAAAAATCATTGAAGGCGATTTGTCTATCATATTAACATGCCTTCAATGAAAGTTATATTATCGATCATACGCTTACCATAGTACTCATCTCTCCTCTCTTCCATTGTCCAAAATCGAATAATGGACCCACACAAATTGAAAACCCTGGTGATGGACGGTGATGAAATCGAGGTAGTAGACAAATTCGTGTATATGGGCTCATTGGTGACCGCCGATAACGACACCAGCAGAGAGATACAAAGGCGCATAATGGCTGGCAATCATGCCTACTTTGAACGCCGAAGGACGCTGGGATCGAACAAAGTTCGCCGAACTACAAAGTTGACCATCTACAAGACATTAATTAGACCGGTAGGTCTCTGGAGGACCAACGCATGCTTGGTTTCTTTGAACGGAAGGTGCTGCGTGCGATCTACGGTGGAGTGCAGATGGAACCATGAACTGCAGCAGTTGCTGGGAGAACCTCCCATCGTACACATCTCTAAAATCTGTCGACTACGATGGGCTGGGTAGAATTTCGGACGACTTTAAGAATAAGAAGGTAGAATTTCGGACGACATCCCTTTTAAAATGGTTCTCGAAAACGAACCGACGGGTACAAGAAGAAGAGGTGCGCAACGAGCTAGGTGGATCGATCAAGTAGAAGGCGACCTGCGGACTCTCCGCAGACAGCTAGGCTGGCGAGGTACAGCCAAGGACCGAATACAATGGAGACAGTTTCTGTGTACAGCAGAGGTCACACTGACCTTGGTCTGATTGATAAGGTAATTGCCTTAAGGTAAGCCCTTGTATATTAGCTTAGCTTAGCTTAGCTTGACTGACTGCACGTATCGATGGTTGCTACTCCGTGATTGATCAGAATCAGTGAAATTGCACAATGAATCAACTGAATGGGGCTGGGGAGTAACCGACCATTCTCACTGTACACGTTTCAGTGACTCAATTTCTTTAATAATCAATAACGGCGCCGGCCACGTCCTTGCAATCAGTTGGGAATAGGGAAGGAAAGTTAGTGTGACCTTTGCTGATTAGGGTCCGTGTTTACCTCTGCATCCCCACAAAGGTCACAGGAAGGAGATTTTTCTATGTTAGTAGGGTAGGGCTCGATGGATCAGGATTCACCTTGATAAGTGATGTGATCATATATATATTATGCATTTTAAAATTAAATGAACATTCACACATACATACAAATGTATACATACACAAACATACACATACACTCAGTAGCAGAAAAAAAAGGCCGAGCAAAACCCTGCTCCTAAAAACCACGCTGTTCAACCTCCTGTCCCCCCGCCAACCATCAATACTTCCAAATGAAAATCTGACAACTTAATAGCTAATTTATAGACCCTTTGCGATCAAAACCTCATGCCGAAAAAACTTACAGACCCGAAGCTATCACAACATATGTGAAAAAAAGCCATCCCTGGACACAGCAGCCCACAAAAATCCGCACCCCTGTGAAGGACAGGTAGCACATTAAAAACCTCTCCACAGCCTACAAAATACAGAAAACAATTTGGACAAAAGCCGAACTACCTCCACAAAGTGGTCCGGACCACAGCTGGTGTCAAAGTTGACACACCCACACGAGCACCCCCCCTCACCCGATGCTGACCCGCTGAAACATCAGTTGCAAAAAAACCGAGGCTGATTCATCTTATTAATACACATGATTTGTTACGGTGAAATATTCCAAACAACTAGTGTAACCCACGAAGAACTTTGAAAATATGGCATTCAGTATGCATTGGTTTGTGAAAACTACGTATACAGTGTTATACAGTATTATTAATAAACTTCACCTCGGCTTCCTCCCGCACCGACACCTCAGCAAGGTCAGCATCGGGTGAAAAAATGCCACGCTGGTACGTCGACCCCGACGCAGCTGCAGTCAAACCACCATATGAAACAGTTCAAATCCCCGCCCACACAATCCCTGTACGCTACAAGCCCCGAATAAACCTCAATAGCATCGCCAAACCCCTCACGAAACACGGACCCTGAAATCTTCACGTCCAAAAATGACTCCCCTCACACATGCCGACAGCTCCAAATCCGCAGCCTATCAACATGAAGTCCTGATCACACCAGGTTCACACGTTTTGCATAATGCTGTCAAACCCTCATCCAAAAACACTGACAATTGACAAAGTTACAGGAGGCTGAACACGGAGTCTTCCGCCAACAAAACCCTGCCCGGCCTCTCCCCTGCCACTGAGTGTACATACACATACATATACATACATATCGAAACAAAAAATGTTGGAATGGGACACAAAAGGAGAAAAGGGAAAGAGCTCACCCAGGTTCTCCATAACATTCCATTGCTGTGGTAGTAACATCGAGCAACCAGAACGGGTCCACGTACCCTCCAGATAACATTCTGTTCCTTAAGGAGATGGTCGACCATCAACCAAACATCTCCGAGTGACGCGGGTGAACTCCGAGCTCCTTCTGTCGCCGCGAAGGCTGTATGTTCCAGGATTCCGTCTGCACCGGGGACACTTTGTTTTTACACAGTCGAAAGCCTCGTGTTGGACCGCAATCAACTCTTTAGTGACCGAATCATTATCAGCACTACACCCAATAATTTCCACTAAATATCTACTAATTTTCTCGTAAATTTGCAGATAAAACAAGCAGCGAAGCACAAAAACGTCAGTCCCGGAGCGCGACCTACTTCGATCTTCCTTAAGGTAAGCCCTTGTATATTCATGAGAAAATAGGAGGAAAGCTTTATCGTGTTCCAGGAATGAATAACCTGAGACTTTCCAGTGAACTGAGACTTTCCGTGAAAGTGAAGTACTGATCCGGTGTTAGCGAGGAAAAGGTTTGCAGAGTGAAATATATTGTCGCTAGTTCAGTGACATATACGGAAAAAGAAGCTTGAAGTTTTCGAGCGGCGCTATGAAAAAACGACGTATATACCAAAAGCTTTGCACCTCTATAATTGATCCGTCAGTGAAAAAAGATTCAAGTCAAATAGGCCAAACTTTCCACCAATCATTGGACGATGGTGCTCTGCGATTTCAAGCTTCTGCTTCATGGATAAATTAAAATGAATCGAAATGCCGAAGTCATTGATGCAAACACGAATGGGAATATTCGGCAAAGGGGCCATCTTTCCTGTTTTAAGTATAAGTAGTACAAATCATGAAGCATGACTTCTTATTGAAAGTTTTTTACTATTGGTTGTGGTTGTTTTCGAAAGTAATATCCTTGATGTCAAATAGAATTTTGTTAATAATGTCTATGTTCTAGATCAACCTGGTTGTATCTAGTTCGTTGAGCGCTATCTATTTGATCTGGTAGTCCTCTGCAGTTATATTGATTGTGTCTTTCCATAAGCGATATTAGTTAACGTCTGGATAGTAACACACAAACACACAAATATAGGGTTGTTGTGAGGATTTGTAAGTGTAAGATCTTGACAGTTGATTCCAATCATCAATGTAATTATTTCTATGAAAAAAGTATCTTAAGCCGAAGGAAAATATTTTTCCAATAGATTTAATAACTCTATATCTAATACTAATTCCTAATTTGTAATCTACCTCCGATAAGTAATTTAATGATGTTTTTAGTTTTGTTGGCGTCGTTCGGCATTTTAGTGGTTCCTAAAATGAAAAAAAAATTAGTATTTCTACTTGGTCTGAGGTAGTTTTGATGAAGGGAAACATTTAGGGTTTCGAACTTATTTACTCTTATGTGAAATCTTTCACATGGTATGGTAAGTTGATTCGAGCATTTTTGTTCGTACGAGGATTGATGTTAATTTTTTTTTTTCAATTGATAAAGACCATGTTTTAATAAAGTATCGTTGTTGAGTTTTGTTAATTTTGTTTCTAATCAATCACCATCTTTGTTACTGGGAGAAGTCATTAAGTCATTTTTTAGCTGGATAGAATTTGTATAAAGAAATTTTACGTCCTGCGATTATTACTGTTTCACTTGTGGTATTGGTTTCAGCTAAAAACTCTGAGCCGACCACCAAAGAATTCGTGAAAATTGTTATAATATGATTGGTGTGGAATGTCGTATTCTAAAAAGTTTATTTTCCCTTTACGATTAATAATGCGGGTTCCGGTTATGTTTTTTTACACTTGTGCCCTTTGTTTCTTCAGTATTGGAGATCAGTCCAGGTCTAATTATGTTCTTGTTAGCTCCAGTGTTAAACAAGAGTTTTATATTTTGATGTATTTTGGTATTTGTACATTTAATGTATGCAAGGTAATTTACGTTTCGGTGGGGGGCGTTTCCGGTGTATGCCTAAAATTTCCTTCATTTTCTTTTTCAACATCTGATTGTTTTGCCGGCGCCAGTGGTGTTGTGGTAAGTATGACTGCTACTTGGTAGTGGGTCTGGGTTTAATCCCAGTCGAGTTCGGTGGTTTTTCTTAGGCGAAAAATTCTGGTCACGTCTTTCTTCGGAAGGGATGAAAAGCCGTTGGTCCCAGCTCATGTGTTGATGGGTGCTATATATAGGGTCCAGGTTGTGGAGTCATCTTCCTGACATAGGTGGTTGTCACCACGGTGTGAGGAAATAGGCTGACGGGAAATCTTTCATGTCCTTTGGTCACTTGCGCATACCCGAAATACGGTTCACGTTAGCCCACAATAAAAGCTGCTTGTGCACTTCCTTCAAAAACCTCGTTGATTGCATCCCAATTGATGCGATAATTTTCCATCTGTTTTTATAATTTATTATAATTTTTTCAATACATTTCACCTGTGGACACTTTTGTCCCCTTGCATTTTAGTTTACCAAAGTTGGCTTTTGTATGTCGACAAGTCTTGCCAATCTCCGATGGCATTAATTAGAATTTCGTTAATTTCGTCGAAATTGGTTGTGCTACCAGCTAGACATAAATGTCTTTAGCTTTGTCCTCTTTTTAATTGACAACAGTTTGCAAGTAAATTGAATAAACTTGTTCTTTAACAATTGGTTGGAAAATATTCAGTGTATTTTCTGCTGTGGTCAACCAAGTATTAAGTTGCTTACGGCTAACGTCGTGAGCTGGGATGGACATCAATGAATAAAGTATCCTAAACAAAGCTGTTTCTCGGTGGTTTGCTTGCACTGAAGGTGCTGGTCGGGGTTGAAAAGCTACAGAATTATATACAAGATAACATCGCGATGAGTCGGTTGCTTCCAATCATTCGGTACAATGTTTAGTTCCAGAAGCTGAATAAACAAGTGCAACCTACGCCTCTTAGCGACGTCTGGGAGGTTTTCAAGCAAGTTTAAATTGATCCTATCAGCCCCTGGAGCCGTATTGCAACTCCAAAGGAGTGCAAGAGAGAGTTATACAATTGAAAAGTTAACCTGAAACGAGTCTGTGGGGGTAAATTTTTGTTTGACCCTCGCTATGTGATACTTTTACTAACTTTCGCACTTCCAGTATCTGAACATGGCGAAACAGAGGGTTCTGGAATCGGCAAACATCATGCTTCTCCAAAATTTTAGGACTCAGATTTGCCTCGGCAACCACTCCTACAATGTCAACAGCACGAGCAGGATATAAACTCAAAATTCCAGTGTAAAATTCTGAGAGACAGCAATCTCATTAGCCTGCTTCAGGTTAGAGACGCCAACACGCCGATTGCGAAAAAAAAGCAAAAAACAGCACAAAGATTTGTTGAACTTCTGTCAAAGTCACCCCGTTTAACGGTGATTTAAGAAATTCCTTCGACATGTTTTTACTTTATGTTCAGCCTCCATGTTATAAGCAGAAAAATAGCTAAATTTATTTGTTCGCACAGATTCAGACAGAAGAGTCAGTTAACTTGGTTTTTGAATGTTCGGCTAATTTTGTGTGCCTTTTGACTTCAATTTTTCAACTTAATAATTCGTTCATTGAATGAAAGTTGATTTTTTGCAACATAGTTTTGTCATTTTTGCGCAAGTAATTCGGAACCATAAAAAAATATGTTTGATGGCTGTGAGCTACTAAATTTTTTAAGTTAAAATAAATCAACGACACGACCTTAATACTGGGGTGATTGTACATTATGCACGTTTCGCAGACTTCGAAAAATGATCTGAAACCTGTTCCAATCTTCGTTAATAGTTCGTTGCTCTTCGTAGATCAACACCTATACACATTTTGCGACAAGAACAAGTTTGATCATTCGTCTTTCTGGTACACAAGAGCCCAATTTAAGATTTTCTTTCAGTCGTTCGGCAGCAGCACGGTTAACCCGGTAAGCAGTTGCCGAAATAGTGATTCCAACCCAGTGAAGATGACTCGTGTGATATTATCTGCCCTGACCTTGACGTTGTTCAGTGGGATAGTTTTAGCAGCACCGGTGAGCAAAGAAGACAATGTCCAAATTAAGGTCGTTGACGAGTCGAACAACTACAAAACGGATGATTTTAACTGGAGGTAAATAAAATTACGCCGTCATGGCGATATTCTGATATTACATTCAATATTGCCTAATTTAAGTTACATGCTGAGTGACGGTCGGGAAGTGAGACAAAATGCATATACCAAGCAGTTGGAAGACGGAACGGATGTTCTGGTGATCAACGGTTTCTACAGTTATGTGGGACCCGATGGTGTGAAGTATACGGTTAGCTACTACGCAGATGAAAATGGGTATCACCCAACTGTTATTGGTACGGTGCTATTGCACTTGGCGTTCTTTTTGGTATTTATTATAGTTTTTTCTTACAGTTGGTGATCAACCACTTTTTCCGGAGGGTCCTCAATTTATAGATCCTAAGGTTTTAGCATCACTTATTGGATAACGAAGAGACTGCTGACAAGCCATTTGCACTAGCCGAAACCATAAAACAAGGATTAACATTAGTGATCAAGCATGAGAAAATAACATTAAGTGTTTTTAAAATTACTACGACAACTGATCATTTTGTTAATAAATTTTCGATTCAGCTCAGTACTAAATCATCCATATGCATATCCATATCCATCAACATGATGTGAGCTAATGGATGAAAAATAACAGATTATATACAAATCTTGATTCAAATTATGTAACGCAAAATGGAATTCCAATTATGTCTGTGTTCGGTTATTTATATTAGTTTGCTAATGGATTACACATGCGCTGAATCACTTTCATTATCACTTACCTTTTTACCCACAAGTAAGCAGAACCAAAACAAAGTGAAAAGCGATACAAACCTTGTTCGCAGAATATCCCAACTAAGAGGCCACCATCGTTGAGTGCAGTGAATCACGCAGCAGATGAAGTTATGCCGTCAAAATACGAAGTTTATCATATTCATCGTCTTTGCCAAAGACGCCAGCGCTCTAGCTCCTCTATTTAGGGAACTATCAGTTGAGAGCGTTAAAATCGACTTTTTGACCACTGTGCAACGACGGCAACAACAAGTGCAGACACTGTCGGATCGGGTCCAAAATATACTCGTATCGACGTAATCGACGCTCACAAACTTTTGTATTGGAGGCACCGAAGTCCGTCAATTGAATCCCTTCATCAGCTTCAAAAATGATTAAAACAAAAACTCATTCACTTCAAAACAGGAAACAGGATTTTCTGATCAAATTTTTCCGTTTTGGTAATCATAAATTGTTATCTTCCTAACCACCGTGAGCTGTAAATCAAGTGACAATTTAATCAGAACGTTTATGGTTTTGTATGTAAATTTGATTAAATTGATTTTCAACATTGACATTTATGGGGGTATGTGGTGGATCAATCATCATCAACAAAAACAATAGCGTTCAGAATTATTGTAGCTATCATTTGCAACCAACAGAGCTAATATAAGCTAACAAACAAGTAAGAAAAATGTGTAACATGACTTGTAATGCACACACATGTACTCATACGCACACCCATGTGCTCAGCTCATCTAGCTGGGTACATTGTTATAAAAGACTCGGCCCTGCGGGCTCGGGATAGAAAGTCGAATTTTTAAACGGGCTGCATACCCTTCTTATGGGGTGTGAAGGGTAAAATATGGCTGACTGGCTAGTTGCCTTGATGCCATCAATGAGCAACAAAATTGTGTTTGATTTTTTAGAACCTTTAAACAAGTTTGTTGAAATTTGTTTTCTTATCATTCAACAAAACAAAATGTAGGAAAATAGGTTTGGATTGAACACGCAAACATGTGTTCAGTGTTTCGCAATCAACAGTTTACGACCCACCAGTATCATGGAAATAAAACTACGAATGTTCTTGTTTCGTTTTGTTTTAATTGGTGTTGTGGTGATCAGAAAAATAAATGAGTTTTTTAAAGCTGAACTTTAGCCCAAGCGTAGCAATGTGTAATGAGTGTTATTATTTTTAATGAACCTGTATTAGAAAAGAGACAACATTGATCGATTGAAACAAGCGATTTTCTGTCAAAGCCTTGAAAAAGCCATTCCAATCGAGCAAGAATCCAGTATAATGGATGAGATGTCACCTCTTTGTTTCTCCTTCCAGTAGAAAAAAAAGTACGCAGAAACAACACCAAAACCGAGCCTCACCTACACTGAAAATTAATTTTAGTTTATACCACAAAATCGAACGTAGAACTAACGAATCTATTCGATCCCGACCAGAAGCGTATAACATAAACATAACAAAACTATAACAAATCTTGTTAAGACTAACTGATTATGATATAAATTTGATAAGGACATTTACATCTGGAGAATGGTATAACATATTTATAACAAATTAAGATATAATGCCCTGGGAGGCACAATCTGCGTAAAGAAATAAATTCATTCTAACACTAGCTGATATGATTTTCCTTCATCGTAACAAAACTGTTACAAAGTTTGTTTTGTTTATGTTATATATGTATCATATTTTGCTATAGTTGTGTTATCTCTTGAGGATTTGTTGTTACTATTTCTGTTATTTTAACAACATCCGCGATCTGAATTCTAACAACCTCTGTTATAAAAACAGCGTAACTGAATAACAAAACCTGAAATAATTTTGTTGTTTCCTTCTGGTCGGGATGCTTACGGCAACAAAACTGATGCGTTGTTTTTATGAAAATACCTTCGTAATCGCACACGCGCAACTGTCAAAAGCACGAAGCATTTGCTCACACAGTAAGAACATTCGTGCATTGTACGAAAACAATATAAAGAGCTACGAACAATTTGTCACAAATTAAAAAGAAACGTCTTTCTGGTAGTTGCGTGAACTGCTAACTGATTTACTTTAGCGGCTCGGTATGTATTTAAAAAAAAGCGCAACTACGTGGAGATGTCTAGCGTTTGATTTAATGTTTCTGAAATGGGATTCGAACCTGTATTTTTAGGACGAGCTGTTACTGAATCTGAGGATGTTCTCACTAGACCATGGTGACTTGTGGGAAGATTCATGATTAATGAGTATGAAGTTATAACTCTCAACAGTGATTTTTTTTTCCTAGAGGGTTTTGAGCTGTTTAGTGGAATACCTGTAACTAGAAATTAGAAGAAGAATTAGTATCTTCCATTTAATTCCAACTACCTTTGCTAATCTTCGACAGATACGCGTATTTCGTCTACAATGTGCAGACTTCTTCAGTGTCTCGTACTACCAGTCGAGTTATTAGTACGAGACACTGAAGAAGTCTGCACATTGTAGACGAAATACGCGTATCTGTCGAAGATTAGCAAAGGTAGTTGGAATTAAATGGAAGATACTAATTCTTCTTCTAATTTTTAGATTTTTTTTTATTATTTTGGTATAAACAGATTATTCCCGTGCATGCCAGCAGCAACGTCATCATGCATGATTACGATGAAAGAGAAACAGTGAAAAGCATTGCTTGCATTATACAAAGAGGTATAATTATAGCATTTTACCAGATAACGGGCAATACGAATGTTTTATACAATATATGGGACATTTGATCTACGTACAAAATCCATGTTTTCGAAAAAAATTACAATATGTTAACAAACCTTGTTGCAACTAACTGATTACGATATAAATTTGCTTGAAACATTTTCATCTGGATAATTTTAAAACATACTTATAACATATTATGATATAATGCCCTGGGAGGAACAAGCTGCGTAAAGAAGTAAATTAATTTTAACACCAGCTGATATGATTTGGCTACATCGTAACAAAACTGTTACAAAGTTTGTTTTGTTTATGTTATAGGTATATCATAGTTTGCTAGAATTTTGTTATCTCTAGAGGATCTTTTGTTAGAATTTCAGTTATTTTAACAACATCCGCGATCTAAATTCTAACAACCTCTGTTGTAAAAACAGCGTAACTGAATAACAAAACCTGAAATAATTTTGTTGTTCCCTTTTGGTCAGGCACCCTTTTTTCAATTAATTTTAACAAAAGGACGATGGCAGCCCCACTCTTCCTATCCAAATCGCTTCAATCAGGTGCCCTGCTAGTCCTTCCCTTCATCCCAACAAAAGATGTTTTATAAATTTATGTAAAGTACAGAGTTATTAATATTATTTTCTTACCTTGATTTTGGAATCATCTTACCTTGAAGCTTGTGTTGAAAAATTTGGCTGAAAGTAAAATTGGTAAGTGGTTACCGTTCTTTACTTATTGCTACAATTTCCTTTTGATGTCCAGGTTGCCCTCTCGGGCTTCTAAACAGCTGACTTCCTTAGCGCAGGTCCAGACTCACGAGTTGTGACACGTGGTATTGCTCATGGTCATGGGATAACGAAGAGAACAGGAGGGAAGCATTAGTAATTAACAACAGGCAGCATAATTAATCATCAATTAAAGAGAGTTTGAGCAATAAAAAATGAAAAAAGTGCCACTAAATTATTAAGGCCTGTGCCAACAAATAGTAATGGATCAGCATTAAAAAATTAGGAATGAGCAATAAAGATGAGAAAAGATCTTCGGATAATCTAATTGTGACCGGTAAATCTGTCAAATAAAGCAACAGCTATTAGTATATGTGCAATTAAATATGCGCAGTATTTCCGCCAAATTATGTAATTTGAGCACTAAACTATTCGCATATGTCTTTTGATTTTGTTGGATTTTCCCATAAAAACAGTAAAATGAGCAATGGATATTTATATGGTTATTTATTTATCCATTGCTCATTTTACTGTTTTTATGGGAAAATCCAATAAAATTGAAAGACATATGCGAATAGTTTAGTGCTCAAATTACATAATTTGGCGGAAATACTGCCATATTTAATTGCACATATACTAATAGCTGTTGCTTTTATTTGACAGATTTACCGGTCACAATTAGATTATCCGAATCTTTTCTCATCTTTAATTGCTCATTCTAAATTTTAATGCTGATCACACATTATTTGTTGGCACAGGCCTTAATAATTTAATGGCACTTTTCATTTTTTGGTGCTTTTTCTGAATTACTAAGTGCAGGTAAATATTTTAGTCATTAAAACATGCTATGCGCCTGTGAGTAAGCGTAAAAGAAATTAATGGGAATCAGTTGAGTGTCAACCCACCTTACCTGGAAGAATGTTTTGTGATCCTGAAATCCGGCAGTGGCCAGAATTAACGCATTGTAGCATATGTTTGAATTCCGTTGCCGAAAAAAAAATGCTGTATCCGAAATCGACGAACTGTGATGCTTCCTTGTTGTGCGTAGATAATTCTATGCATGGAGGGAGATGGTGATCTGGAAAGTATCTAGGCAAACTGTAATAATGCCGTCGCTTTCGTTGATGATCTGATTATAGATCACAACTGAAATTTCAAGAAACGTAAGATTGCGTGCTTAGGACGCACGCTCTCTTCAGAAAGAATTACGCCAGCAGATAAGATGGTTGACTAATTTCTGGTTGAAAAAAGAAATTCGTAACTTTTTGGGACTGGTAACCAACGTATCTCGCTATATTCCTGAACTGGCCACACTGTATTTCTCATTACGAAGCCTCGTAGCGAACTGTTACAAAATAGATATGTGCGTTCAAAACTTCTGATTGCTGATTTTAGAGACAAAGATAATGATATGAAGATCTGCCAAAAGAACGGGAGCACAATAAGCATAAAACCCCAGACAGACGTCGACTTCTCATTCTCATCTCATTAACCTATGTAAAAACATGGCTTTTCTCAAGATATCAAGTAGAAATAACCTAACAGACGGCGTCACAGATATGTTTTCATTGGTAAGGGAAAAATGGATCTCCAGTCAAACCAGTGTCAGATTTATTGTAGCAATAATTGACTAGGCGGCGGCACTGTGCAAGATGATTTAAATGAAATTAGATTTGAAAGTTTGTTCAAGCTTGAACGTCTGTCTGTGGTAAAGCTAAAGCAAGCGAAATATCTGTAGGTGAGCTGTTATCATGAAAAATTTGCTGCCAACAAACGAACGAGTTACGATTTTTTTAAAAGAGAAATTTACAGTGATTGACAGTGATTATGGCCATAGCTCTCACGTAACATTTCAATCAGATGAATCTGGACGGATTAACCAAGGTGTTCAGATTCGGTACCACTTCGAAGAACATACAGAATTCCCAGCAAGTGATACAGACCGTGAAGATAAGCAGTTATGTAGTTTTAATATAGTTATTAATTAAATAAAGGGTGTTTCGATCAAAATTTGGTCGACTTAAACTTGACGCATTTTCTTTCATCGTGCATTACAAAAATTTGCACACCCCTCATTTTGAAGATATGTGCGTGTAGCATCATGCCTCTATTTTGATTGCTGTTACCAACGTATTAAAAGTGTTCGGTGAACGTTTGTCGGCAGCCAGGAAGCTGGGAGTGGCACCTTTAACCGTAGATAGAGCTAAAAAACGAGCACGATCGCAAAACTTGTACACAACGATACTGACAAAGTTTAATTGCATGGTACAGGACGATGAAACTTACGTCAAGGCACACTTTAAACAGCTTCCTGGACAGGAACTTTATACGGAAACCGGACGGGGAAAGTCGGCGGATATTTTCAAGCACATTAAACTGTCAAAGTTCGCGATGAAATACCTGGTGTGGCAGGCCATCTGTACCTGTGACTTGAAGAGCAACGTTTACATTGAGACCGGCACCGACAACCAGCAAATTTATCTGATCAAGTGCCTACAAAAACGTCGACTGCCTTTCCTGAAGTGACACAATTGTGCCATTCTGTTTTAGCCGGATTTGGCATCTTGCCATTACAAAAAAAAAGGCCAACAAAGTTCAAGAGGTGCCCAAGAACAAGAACCCTCCCAACACGCTAGAGCCCCATCCAATCGAACAATATTAGGTCACCGTCAAGCGGAACCTTAAGAAGACTCAAATGCTGTTGTGAGCGAGAAACAGTTCAAGGCAAACTGGCGTTCGGCGGCGAATAAAGTGGACACGGAGACTGTACACAATCTTATGACAGGTATAAAACGAAAGACCCGGCATCGCATTCGGTACACAAGGAACTTAGCTGAATATATTCTCCTGTATTCTGTATTGACCTGAAATTGCAAAAGAAAAGAATTTGACTTATTAAGGGGGATATACAGTCAGAACGAGAAAAAAAACTCATTTTTGAAAAAAAAAATTTCCAAATTAATTGAAACTGTATCACAGTTATATGTGCCCATGTAGTATACAAACATATTTTTTCTATTTTTCAACTAAACGGCGGCCGTCAGAGAACATTGAAAAAGTCGTTGTATTTTGCTTGTGCCGGCTCTCCTGGTCACAGTTTTGATCTGAATCCTACTAACCTAACATAACATTAATAACATTTACAGTTGGTAGATCAATTGAATAAAAAAATTTTTTGCACTGTTGGCTTATCTTCTTTGAAAAATTCACATTTTTTCCGCAATTTTATCACATTTTTCCATATTTAATAATAAAACATTACAACAGTTTTTAAATAGTATAGAAGGTAATACTATAATAAAGAAATCCTATAAGTTTCTGCCTAATCGAATAATTAGTTTTCGAGTTATCACCGGTATAAACTCCGAAAATGCAACACACAATAGATAATAGATCAAGCGTCTCTTAATACCTACTGCACGCGAAAAAGGCGCCTTCGAAAAACGATAATCAGAACCACTTGGAGTTCGAATTTCGAAAAAAGGGTTTCAGGAGCATATTTTACGGGAAGTTTACTAACTTTTTATGCAAAAAAACATTGAATTTGTTGGTCACTCTAACTGTATATCACCCCTTAATAAAAACTTTGATCGACTCACACACAGGACTGTTTGACAAAATTTTGATCGGAACACCCTTTATATCCAGGGAAAGAGAAATGCGATAAATCTATGAGAGTGATCTTGTGATATGATGATGCCGTGTATACAGTCTCTCAGCCTTTTACTAGATGGCTTACTGCTCGGATCACGTGTGCTGAACATAAATTTAATAATGCATGCTAACTTTTAGTTTTAGGTCAATAATAAAAAATTTCATTATACAATCTATATAAATAAAAATGAGTTGGGGTTCCTTTGTCACGATTTAACTCACGAGCGGAAGGACCGATCGGCGTGAAATTTTGTATGCAGAGATTTTTGGGGCCGGAAAATAATCTAATGATGGTTTGAGACCACTCCCTTTACTGGAAAGGGGGGCTCCCATACAAATGAAACACAAATTTCTACACAACTCGAGAACTAATCAAGCAAAAGAAACCAAATTTGGCAAGTGTGAGTTTTTGAAAGCAAAAAAGGTTTTTATGGCAGCTTGAGAACCCTCCCCGTCATAAAAGGGGGGGCTCCCATACAAATAAAACACAATATTCTGCATAACTCGGGAACTAATCAAGCAAACGGAACAAAATTTAGCATGTGGTGGTTTTTTAAGACAAAAAATGTTTCTATGTTTGTTTGAGACCCCTTCGCATCCTAAAGGGGGGGGGGGCTCCGATACAAACGAAATACACTATTCTGCTTGACTCGAGAACTAATCAAGCAAATGGAACCAAATTTAGTATGTGGTGGTTTTTGAAGACAAAAATTATTCTATGTTGATTTGAGACCCCTCCCTTTCTGAAAGGGGGGAACCTATTCAAATGAAACGCAAATCCTTGCATAACTCGAGAACTAATAAGAGAAATGGAAACCAAATTTCGCATGTGGAAGTTTTTGAAGGAGGGAAATGTTTCTATGGTGATTTGAGACTATTCCGTCATATGAGGAGGAAGGGGGGAGGGGTGCTCTCAAACAAATGGAACCCAAATTTCTGCATAACTTCGAGAAATAATCAAGCAAATGGAACCTAATTTGGAATGGACGAGTTTTTAAAGGCATGAAATGTTTTTATGGTGGTTCAAAGCCCCTCCTCCTTCTAAAAAGGGAGGCTCTCACACAAATGAAACAAATTTCAACCAAACATGAGAACTATACCTACCGCTTTGCAAATTTGTATTCAGTGGGTTTTGGGTCAGGAAAGCATCTTATGATAGTTCGAGAACCCTTCCGCTTCTAGAAAAGGGTGGGATCCCATGCAAATGAAAAACAAATTCCTGCATAACTCGAGAACTAATCAAACAAATGGAACCAAATATTGGCATGTGGAGGTTTTGTAGGCAAGAAATGTTTCTATTACGGTGGTTTGAGGAACCCTACCAAGCAAAATAAACCAAATTAAGCATGTGTGAGGTTTTAGAAGGCAAGAAAGGTTTCTATGATGGATTCAGTTTCCTCTTCGCCCTGAAAGGGGGGGCTCCTATACAAATGAAATACAATATTCTGTATAACTCGAGAACTAATCAAGAAAATGGAACCAAATTTGGCATATGGAGGTTTTTGAAGGAGAGAAATGTTTCAATGATGATTTGAGACCCCTCCGCCTTCTAAAAGTGGAGGGAGGGATCTCCCATATAAATGAAACACAAATTTTTGCATGACTCGAAAACTAATCCAGCAAATGGAATCCGCCTTCTAAAGTGGGGGGGGGGGGCTCTCAAACAAATGAAACACAACTTTCTGCATAACTCGAGAACTATTAAAGCAAATGGAATCAAATATGGCATGTGGAATTTTTTGAAGGAGAGACATATTCCTACGGTGGTTTAAGATCACTCTGTCCTCTTAATGAGGGGGGTCCCATAGAAATGAATCGCAAATTTCTGCATAACTCGAGAACTAATAAAGCAAATGGAATCAAATTTGGCATGTGGGGGTTAGTGGAAACAGGATTTTTATATATATTAAAATGGATTTCTGTCTGACTGTCTGTCTGACCGATCGGAGTGAAAATATGTATGCAGTATTTTGGGGCTGGGAAGGTTCTTATGATTGTTTGGGACCGCTCCCCCCCAGCTCATACAAATGAAACAAAATTTCTGCATAGCTTGGAACTAATCAAGCAAATGGAATCAAAAATGGTATGCGGGGTGTTTTGAATGCAAGAAATGTTTCTATGGTGAATTCAAACACAAATTTTAACAAATACTGAGAATTATCCAGGTAACTAAGCCACAAACTGAGTCAACTAAGCCACAAGGGTAAGAAGAATGTTCTGATAGAAGTTTGAACTCCTTATTACTCAAAAAAAACTCATCAAAAAGAGCGTCAGTTCTAAGTAATGTTCATTCATTTTGTTGCAGGCGTAGCAACGCTCGCACCGGGATCAGCTAGTTGAAAATAAAAGTTAAATGCAAATGGTAGCTCTAGGATTATTGAAATAGTTAATATGGAAAAGAAAAATGAATATATGACAATATTGAAATTATTTTTTCCTAGGGCAGATGAGTCTCTCAACATACGGATTTGTGATTTAAGCGTGATTGTATTTATATTAAAAAATGGTGTCTTCGATAAAAATGGCATACACATATTGACTCACCAAAGTTAAACCATTTATCCAATTTTCTTGAAATTTTCAAGGAACAAAAACCACTAATGATTCTCAAAATGTTTTGTTCAATTTCACCTCCCATCCTAAAAGCCCGCACCTTACTTTTTACTCCATCCATCAAACTTTAATCAACATCGAACCCAAATTTTCTTCCACTCCAGCTCTATTTCATAGTTTTGGGATATTTGCAAAGTTCCGTCTTCATCATTGCCCAGAATTTTCAAATTCGGCGAACCGCGGTGCATTTGGTGAACTCACATCTTTTGGCATAAAATTTACTCCGTTGGCTCGGTACCAATCCGCCACGTTTCGAGCGTAGATCAGGCCAAAACTCAGTTGCTCCTTTAAGCTTCCTTATTGATGTCAAGAAACGCTTCTGAGGGCGCTTTTCGTTCGCACCATTGATTGTTCCAGAAGTGATGAAGGGATTCATATTTCACCACATCCGCAAATCGCCTGCCAGTTCAAGAACTTTTTTGCTAATTTCGATTATTTCTACTTTAGAACATCCGAACATAAACTTGACAACGAAATATTCTTGCCCAGAAAGTTGGCGGAAGTCGGCCTTGACGTAAGCTAAATCATCCATCACGATGCAACACGATTTCTTGTAAAGTTCGCTTCTCATTTCGGATAGGGGCTCTTCCACCTTGGAAACATGTAACCCAGCAGGCTTCATGGTTTTCTGTACAAAACCGACTGACACCTTTGACTTTTTAGCGACATCTGCAATTGGAATGTTTGGACTGTTCTTGAAGTGTTGCACCACTTTTATGGCCATTTTACAGTCCATTAGGCCACTTTTACGACAACTCCCTTCTTTCCTTCGGGCACCCAGACGCTGTTTGTAGGTTCTTATCACACGAGGCACAGTTGTATCTGCAATTCTAAATTTTTTAGCGATGCGCCGGTGGGACGCCTCAGGATTTTAATTGTAAGCGCACGAATTTTATTCATGAACAATTTCTTGTTTCGACGACATGACTGAAGCTATTGTATGAATAATTGACTTGACAGATGTAAACTTGACAGATGTAAACAATACACTACGAATGAGATTTGCTCATAGAAATAGAATAGAAAAATTCTGGGTGATTATGGAGGGGAACCTCCGGAACACAGGGAAGATCTTCAAAACAACAAGGATTTGAAAAAACAGTGGATGAAAGCTTGTAAAAAAGATGGTGCAAGTTTTGCACAGGATTCGATGGATAGCGTTAAATCCAAGGCGTTGGCATTTAGCCTAGGAGAAAAGGTTGGATAAACCTTACACCTTTGCAAAAACATAGCTAATATGTGATTATTTATTTCCTGAGAGTTTCAAAAATATCCTACTTAATATGATTTGGTGATCATTTTTGTCGGTCTTACTATTTTTAGTACAATCTTTACTGCACAAATGCAAAATTGCAAAATGCAAAATTTCCTTTCGTACTTCAATCCGTGAGTTTTTTTTTTAAATATTATAATAAAAAGAAAAGAACCAGAATAGGCTTTTAATCATGTAAACAAAGCGTAATATGAATACACGCTTGAATAATATTCACTAGTTTAAACTCAATTACGTATCAAATGTTTATAACTAATTTTTGAGTGTAGTTAGAGGTTGAGACAAAATAAATCAATTTGAAATTATTTTTTGATTTCCATGTGTCTTTCGTACGATTCTCAGCATATGCCGTTCGAAAAAACAAGCAAATAATATGCACCGATGTTAAATACTATAGACGCATACACATTTTTTTTTGCTTGTTTTCACGTAAACTTTTGATTGACGAAATAAGCAATTGTGTTACCGATAGTAGAAATCGCATTGCCTATAATTGAAATTTTAAACTTCGCGATTATTAATTATACCTTCGGTCAAAAAAAAGAAAGAGTACGCAGGCGTATTTAAGTTATCTTTTCTGGTAGAAAATTCTCCGGATGCCATGGAGCATAAGCGTATCAGTTTTTCAATTCTTTCGTCTTATAACGAATGTTTGAGAACCGCTGCCTCAGTTAAATAAACACACTGTATATACTTCGATACGCATGATGTGCGCACCACTGCATTTGTTAAATATCGGAAAGGTCCGTGCATAAACCACGTGGCATCCAAAGAGAAGGAGGAGTCTGCAAAAGTATGCTTCTTCATCAAGGTGTGCACCCTATTAGAAAACTATCAGCCCTACCGGTCAGTAGTGCTGTCCAGTGCAGTGAAGAAGCAACCAATACCAGTCAGAACCATATTCATCCAAACAAAATCAAAACAAAGGTGTATACTTCGACCAAAATAAGTGATGTTTTGCACCCAAGCAACATGAAAACCTAGAAGAAGGTCACCGGTAACATGTCCCTGGGGCATAGTGTGAGATTATTTCCAAGTTCCTTGCAGCGTTTTCCATTAAGCAGCCGATGGATTAAGCGCTTCACATCGCCTCCGACCGTGCGCAACGATAGAGCAAATCTAAAATACCGACGAGCTGTGATTAAACAGTTAGCATCTATAGTAGTTACATGGATAAATGGTGCAATATAACTGATTACCGCGCCACTTTCGTTGCAGACGTGCTTCCGTTCTGAGCTTGTTTGACTTTTTAGTGTAAGTGAAAGATTGCAGCCCACGTTCCAGTTCCTTTCGGCTTTTCCTGACATCAGAGCAGTGGTGTTTTAACTACGGTGAAAACATGTGGTTCAATTTGCTGTTTACGTATCTGTGCGCGAGTGTGATTATGATGTTTCTGTACTTCCAATGGACCCGAAGGAAGATGTACGCCAAACTAGCTAACATGTCTGGCCCTACCAAACTGCCGCTGCTAGGGCATGCACACAAATTTTACAATACCAAACCAGGTGAGCGAGATGGGTACAGGTGGTGAAAGTTAATGGAAAAGTAAAAAGTTGGTGTGAGCTCTGAATGGAATTGCAGAAATGAATGATGGAGAGAGATTCAATCTTCGGATCCTAAGAAATGTGTTTAGTCTTACTTGTTGTTATTGTGTGACTCAGGGTGAATTTTGATTAACTGTGACTTATAAAAAAGAATGAATTTGTCAACCGCTAGATTTTGCGATAGCAGATAAATCGACAATTTAAATACTATAAATGTAGCTTGATCAAGTGCATGTAGAAAACAACTTGATTTGATTCCCAGTTTGACCTAAAAATAATCCAGTTGGATAACCTCTCGGATTATACCGGACGTGTCGGGTGAAAAGCGTGATTTTGTAACGTAGTTATACAGTAGTTAACGTACAAAAGTGACACAGGATTCGAAGCAAAACATTTCACAGCAAAGGGGTAACAGTCTCTATAGAAAAATTGTGAAATCAAATAAAACTAACTTTGATTAAAGAGATTCAAGACATAAGGTGTCTGTTTTTAAAATGTTTAACGGATATTGCTGTAGTCCGTATTATTTCATTTAGAATTCAGTAGATCAGTACAGATTTTTAACATATGTGTTGATCCTAGAATTTCAGCATTGGTGGTCCATGTAATCAAATTTTTGGATCACGATGACAAACGGAACTGGCCTTTAGGTATGCTACATGGAGACGAACCAACCAAATTAATGTGTTTAAATTATTAAATTTAAAAGAAATTATTTACGTATCTAAATTTGACCACTTCCAAGCCTCCGCAGACATATGTGTAGAAAAATGCGGATATAGATTTCAATGTTGATGATCACATGTACAGCCATCTGATCAAATTCAATCGTGATCTTTAGGAAGGATTAGCGACTACAATTGCAATTTGCTGTCTATGATTCCGGAAAACAAAGAAATCGATTACAAAAGTTCACAGCCATCTCGGTTCGTAGGCAACAAAGTAGCTACGAACAAAATTTAAACTATTCAAACATGCAATACTTTGTATCAGTAGTTACACTCGCTTAAGGCTAATTACGCTCATTAACACACCGAGAGACACAGTTGCATGAGCAGCGTTGCAACATTGTAAGAGATAGAAGGTCTCAAAATGTAGAAACTGCTGTGACTTCAGGGTACGAACGGATGGTTGACGTTGTAATAGGATTTACAATTCGATAACAATATAAAATTCTTAAAAAAAAACTATATCATTGCAAAGACATTTAGAACTGATCATACATAATCGATATGCATCTGTAAGCCTGTACCTGTAAGCAAATGGAACCAAATTTGGCATGTGAAGGTTTATGAAGATAAATACTGTTTTAATGCTGATTTGAGACCCCTCCCGTTCTAAACTCGAGAACTAATCAAGAAATATTTCTATGATTATTTGAGACCCCTCCGCCTTCTGAAAGTGGAGGGGGGATCTCCCATACAAATGAAACACAAATTTCTGCATAAGTCGAGAACTAATCCAGCAAATGGAACCAAATTTGGCATATGGAGGTTTTTGAAGGAGAGAAATGTTTCTATGGTGATTTGAGACTCTTCCGCATTCTGAAGGGGGGGAGGGAGCTCTCAAACAAATGAAACACAAATTTCTGCATAACTCGAGAACTAATAAAGCAAATGGAATCAAATTTGGCATGTGGATTTTTTTGAAGGAAATACATACTATGGTGCTTTAAACCCCCTCTGCCCTTAGAAAGGGGGGGGGGAGAGCTCCCATACAAATGAAACGCAAGTTTCTGCATAACACGAGAACTATTCAAGTAAATGAAACCACATTTGTCATGTGGGGGTTGTTGGACGCAGGATTTTTATATATATTAAAATGAATTTCTGTTTGACTGTTTGTCTGACCGATCAGAGTGAAAATGTGTATGCAGGGATTCTTTGGGCTGGGGAAGGTTCTTATGATTGGTTGAGACCGCTTCCCACTTCTGGAAGGGGGGAGGGCTCCCTTACAAATGAAACACAAATTTCTGCATTACTTAAGAACTAATCAAGCAAATGGAACCAAAATTTGTATGCGGGGTTTTTTGAATGCAAGAAATGTTTCTATGGTGATTTTACACACAAATTTCAACGAAACCTGAGAATTATCCAGGTAAATAAGCCACAAACTGTGTATTGTCTGGGTAAGAAGAATGTTCTGATAGAAGTTTAAACCCCTTCTTAGTCAAAGAAAAACTCATTAAAAAAAGTGTCTGTTCTTTGTAATGTTCATTCATTTAGTTGCAGTCGTATCAACGCTCGCACCGGGATCAGCTAGTATGTAATAAAACCACTAAACACATATATTCAAATACAATCCTGTACTGCTTATAATCACATGCCAGTCATTGATGGAATAGTAGTTGAAGTTCAGAAATATGATTTTAATAGAAAATTAATGCTGAAATGCTGAAAAGCAAATTGAGCATTAGCAAGCATATGTATTGTCATGCTGTCATTCCAAACAAAATAATTAGAAATGCAAAAGTCCCAGCATTGACTTACCTAATGCCAAGTTGACATTTTTGCCCAGGCTACACCAACCATGCTGAAATACTAAAATTGTGGATAACTACATTAGAAAAACTAATTGATTTGATATTACCACAATGGAACTGACTCTTAGCTTCGGGTCTTGACAGAGAATCCATATTGATGCACGTCATGCCAGCCAGTTCAGCGCAAGGGAGAAGTGGTCAAATCAACTGCCACTCACAAAATAAATATGTTCAACCAAAGTCAGTTGACAACCAGAAAGCCTGGATCAGAGGAATCGAAAGCTGAAAGCCGCATCGAAGTCAAAAAAATAGCTCTCCGTTTGGGATATCGCAAACAAGCTGAAACTGTCTGGACTGGTGACTCGTAAGATAGTAACTTCAAATCTCGACGATAAACAAGACAAGTACGATCCCAGAAGCTGCACGTGACGTTACTGAAGATTATAAGTTAATCGACAACAGAACCTACATTAGAGCATACTTGAATCAGCTTCCTGAGCAGCAGCTTTATACGGCAACCGGAAAAAGAAAGATGGCAGACATGTTCAAGCATGTTAAACCGTCGACGTTCGCTAAGAAATATCGGACAGGCCTGCCGCAACATGTGGCTTAAAAAGCGACATTTTCATTGAAAGCTGCACCGTCAACCAACAAATTTACGTTACGAGTGTCGGAAAACGTCTGCTACCCGAGCAGGACCGAATAATTCGTCGCTGGACTTGGATTAGAGCCCAGATCAGAGGCGAATACCTGAGGACAATACCGCAAAATTGTTCCCACAATGTTTGCGAATACCAAATTGAGGTAACTCCGAGCTCTCTAATCCCCAGTATCGGATCATTTGGTATTCAGAGTTGGCCTTCTGCTTGGGTACCCTTCCTGGAGAATCATGATGGTTCTGTACTCTCTGGTATTTGCATCCTGTCACGCTCGAAAATAAGCCATGGTTTAATGCCAACAAACATAGGGGATAATGTGAATGGTGGCAGAAGATAAACTTTAGCTTCTCAATTCGGATACAGTTAACCAGAAGCCAAGCTGAATATTTTCTGTATTTTAAACTAACTGTATTTAAAATTTCATATAAATAAAATTAATTTACTCGAATTCACGTTTTACCAAATTTTGATCATAACACCCTGTATCATTTTACGAGTGCTTTTTTAGGAAATTTTTGTAATTGGAACTTGGAACAATATGTAATAGCAAAGTTGTTATTACAAACGAGTAACAAACGAGTAACATTTTCTGTTATATTAGATATCAATCTTGTCTTTGCGGTTATCGAAGGTATTTTACCTCTTAATCTGAGCTCCTAAATACCAAGGCCAGTTATCAAGTTATTCGGTCCTGCTCGGGTGGCCTTGATAATTAAGGAGCTCAGATTAAGAGGTAAAATACCTGAGGATAATACCATAAAATTGTTCCCACAATGTTATGCGAATACCAAATTGAGGTAAGACAATACCAAAATAGTACCTCTAAGGTATTCCCAGGTATCCAAAATAGCAATTGTGTTATTCGAGAGATATTTTGCTTGCAATTCTTAGGTATTTTGCTTAGGTATTTTACCTCTTAATCTGAGCTCTTTTATACCAAGGCCAGTTATCAAGATCAGAATTAGGTATTAATATGTTGTTGTCTCCTGCTCGGGATACCTAAGAACTGCAAGCAATATATCTCTCGAATAACAAAACTTGTTATTTTGGATACTTGGGAATACCTTAGAGGTACTATTTTGGTATTGTCTTACCTCAATTTGGTATTTGCATAACATTGTGGGAACAATTTTATGGTATTATCCTCAGGTACTTTACCTCTTGATCTGAGCTCTTTAATACCTAGGCCAGTTATCAAGCTATCCGTTGATTATATAACCGAATAACTCCCCGAGCAGGACCGAACAGCTTGATAACTGGCCTTGACATTAAGGAGCTCAGATTAAGTGGTAAAATACCTGAAGATAATACCATAAAATTGTTCCCACAATGTTATCCGAATACCAAATTGAGGAATGACAATACCAAAATAATACCTCTCAGGTATTCCCAGGTATCCAAAATAACAAGTTTTGGTATTCGAGAGATATTTTACTTGCAATTCTTTGGTATTTTGTTTAGGTATTTTACCTCTTAATCTAAGCTCTTTAATACCAAGGCAAGTTATCAAGACCAAAACTAGGTATTCAAAAATTAAGTATTTTCTCCTGCTCGGGTTGATAACCCTAGTAGCACACTTGTTGCAAACCAGTTTGAGCGACTGCTTTGTTACTCAATCAAGTCACAATCAAGTTACTGCAACCATCTGTGGCCGTTGTGTGCTGCTTGGGAACTGACCTTGGTATTTAGGAGCTCAGATTAAGAGGTAAAATACCTACGATAAGACCATAAAATTGTTCCCACAATGTTATGCGAATACCAGATTGAGGTAAGAGAATACCAAAATAGTACCTCTCAGGTATTCCCAGGTATCCAAAATACCAAGTTTTGTTATTAGAGAGATATTTTGCTTGCAAATCTTAGGTATTTTGCTTAGGTATTTTACCTCTTAATCTGAGCTCTTTTATACCAAAGCCAGTTATCAAGACCAAAATTAGGTATTCATATGCTGTTCTCTCCTGCTCGGGTAAGAATTGCAAGCGAAATGGCTCTCAAATAACAAAACTTGTTATTTGGGATACCTGGGAGTACCTAACAGATACTATTTTGGTATTGTCTTACCTCAATTTTATATTCGCATAATATTGTTGTAACATCAGTATGGTATTATTATCCTCAGGTATTTTACCTCTTATGCAGCGTTCTTAAATACCAAGATCAGTTATCCCAGTTATTCGTTCCCGCTCGGGCTCAATTTGGTATTTCCAAAAATTTTTTGCAGCGCTGTCCCTAGAAATTGTTATCCAGCTGTCCGATATTTATTTTTAATCTATGGTATCGTACTTTCATATCTATACTATTCTATCCATTACTGAGTGTGCGGCAGAAAATACTGCCGAGAATTTGTTCTATTTCTTTCCAAATCCATTTCAACTAATTTCAAGCAATAATATCAACATTTTTCGAGTGCAGTTATCTTCATACTAGAAGTCGCCCCAGCCTAAATGTATTCAATGCTGTTCCTCCATTTTTATTAACAACATCCTCGAGCCGACGCCGGAGACCAGAGCATGCCCAACTTTCGGACGTAGTCCTCCGACACATTGACTGCCATGTGCGTGTTATGGTTAACTGCAGGGTTTTCCACACTGATGTTTTTGCAGGCTCGTGCTTCAACCATGTATGCCCAAAATCGAATAATCCAACGAATTAAGATCTGGACTGCTAGGGGGCCACAAACCCTTCGGCCATTGAAACTTCATGTTATCGTTCAACCATTGTTGGGTTCGATTGGACGTGTGACACGGCGCTCCATCCTGCTGTAGGACAACGTTTTGGTCCTGGGAGAAGTTGGCCTTGGTTCTTTAAAATATCGATAAACACTTCTTTATTGATTTTAACTCCAGCATCAAACAGGCGGCATTTTCAAACCGTTGGACGCCACCAAGCCAAACAAAATGGCACAAGCCGGATGTTTGGTTTGAAATTTGAATTTCACTTTTTCCGGAACGTTCTTCATTTTCTGCGGTGAAATGAACCGGACCGTGTGGCTGTTGGCCACCACTGTTGGCTGCTGAAAAGCTTTTCGTCGGAGAACAGAATTATCATTTTTTCCTTCTTCAACAAGGAAAGCAATCTCTTGGAACGAGTCACTCGTAGTTCCTTGACCTGGTCCGTAATCAAGTGGCTTTTCACTCTTGCTCTGGAAGATGCATGCAAGTGATTTTTGATGATTCTCCGCATGGATTATCCCAAAATATTGGCTTCCTTTGCAAGTTTTCTTATGGAACGCACCGGGTTGCGAGCAATTTTTGCACGGATCGATTTGATCACGTTCGGCGTGTGTGCAAAGCGCGGACATCCGTTTTCCGGCTTCCGCTGCTTAGGACCATGCTGCAGGGACTTTTTAATGCCGTAAACTGTTGCCAAATGGCACCCTACCACCATGGCAATCTCTTTCGGCTTCTTCTGGGCGAGCAACAAACTGGTGATCATTTCTTTCGCGAACATTTTGACGAATTTGCAATAAAACAAATAGAACGTTTGGATGCAGCACTTGAAAATTAACATAAAAAAATACACTTTCGACAGAAACTAGTCACAAACTACACGAATTAACCCAATACTCAAGTTTGAACATTTCCGCATTATTTTCTGTCGCACCCTGTGAAGTGGCTATCAGCCTTAGGGTGGTTCAAAACCAGATGGAGGCACCAGCACCTTACATATTGCACTCATCAACACATGAGCCAGGACCAACGGTTTTAAATTCAATACGAAGGAAGACGTAACCAGAAAAATAGAAACAATCATTTACTACCAAGACATTGCGATTCTTGAAAATAATTTGATTATTGTAGAATAATTAAAATTATATCTGAAGGATGGCACCTTGGCGGAAGCAACTTAAAAAATTAAATTTAATGCTGGAACTTCTCATCAAGAGCAAATTCTCTAAGACTTCAAACTTTACAATACTTTATATCTCTTTTACCAAAGGAGTTTGACGGTTAAACTATCACCTCTGTAAAACTCAATTATCAAAAAATATTTCACTCATACTACTAGTACTTGGCCTTGTACGTCTTCCGCTCGAATTAGTGTTCTTTACAGCACATCCGCAGTTCCTTATTGAAGGCTTTCTTTGACATACCAAACCATATAATCGTTTAGTATGTGGCCTGCATAATGATACATTTATGGCCCAGGAAAGTCAACCAAATTTTCCACCCAAAAAGCCATTCGACTGCATCGAAAATTGAACCCTTGTCCTCCGGATTAGATAACAGATGAGTTTACTGGCTTCAATAGAAGGCTCAGAGGCTAAAGATCCAGATCCAGTAAATGTGTGGTATTCGTTCTTGCCTTGCCTACCCTGCATTGGATAACGTGGTAGAAGCTTGTGTACTTGCTCCGAAATACTACCTTACAATGCCCTCCACTCAATTTCAATCTACTATTAAATTTTCACAGCCTGCCGTGCTCTAACGAAACTATCAAAACTTTCTCTTCACATCTTTGGTATAGCAAAAATTTCTGTCTACTCCTGGAGCCTCATGTTGAAGAGAAATTATTGCCATCTGAAAACAACAATCAATTATATTTTACTGACCGATACGAAAACAAATACTGATTGTTCTCAAATCTCAATGTTGTATTTGTATTCGAGCACTCAGTTTCTATATATGTCTTTTTATGATTCAAAAGCCTCTGTTAAGCATTGTTAAACAAATATATTGGACATTGGTGGGGAGCGTTTCTAATTCTTGTAGTATTTCGACTTTTTGCGTCACTAGTAGCCAGTATTGAAAAAAGGACCATATGAAGAAAGAGATACAGAAGTTTCAAGTCACTATTTCTTCACAAATAATTGAAAATGTTCAAAAAATAAAATCAAGCGTTTCATACTTGATGGCCAAATCAGCTGTCACTCTCAAAATAAAAATGATCGACGAACGGTTATTGACAACCAGGAAGTATGGATCAGAGGAATCAAAAGCTGAAAGCTACAGCGAAGACACTCAAAAATACCTCTCCGTTTGGGGGCACTATTTCGTCGCAAATAATTGAAATGCGCAAAAAATAAAATCAACTGTTTCAGAAATACTAAGTTAGTCGAAAAGTTTTGAAAGCGACACCTTCGAAGCAGGAGAAAAACAAAAACGTATACGCCATTTTAATATTTCATCTTTTATAAAAACGTTCTCAAAATTTCATTTCGATCTTTAAATTTATTCTGTGTTTACAAGCCATTTGAAGTGTAATTATAACAATTGAAAAATCCGAATATCGTGCAGTGATAACGTTATTTGTATTGTGAGGTTTGTTGGCAACTGAGATCCATGCAAAGATGGTGAAAGTATTAAAGGAGTCCATTTTCAACCGTTCACCGATGGGTTTTGGAGATTAAACGTGGCCGTAAAGGCGTTGAAGACGATCCAAGCTCAGGACGTCCAATAAGTGTATCAACACCAGAAATCATATCGAAAATATAGGATATGGTTTTGGAAGACCATCTATTGGCTGTGGATGTGATAGCTTTTTGAGCAACATTGGGAGCCATTTCACTATGTATGAAACTTGGGTCTACCCGAATCAATACAAGAGGCTAAGGAGTGATGTGAACCAGGCACTTCAGCTCCAAAGCAAGTTCGTGTCCAGAAATCGGCCATGAAGGTGTTAGCGTCATTTTTTTGGAATGCATGGGAATTTTATTCGTAGATTATCTCCAAACTAATAAGTCAATTTAGTCAACTCTGATTATTACTGTGACGGTTTGGACCAGTTGGATACAAAAATTAGAGAAAGAAGACCCGGTTTGTAGAAGAAAAAACAAACATTTTTCATCAAGCCAATGCACCTGCTTACACAGCTAAAAAAACGATCGCGAAAATCAGTGAATTGAATACGAATTGTTGTATCATCCACCCTATCCACCCAGGTAAAAATGGTCAAAATCGATTACGTTCAACGATAAGTAATTCAGAAGGGCAAATACTTAAAGAACTTCTATATATAATGTAGCTGCAGAATGAAGTTATACACGCAAACCAAAAATTTATGACATTGAATTTGAACATACACTTCACATCTTTCTCAGTTAGAAAATTCAACAGTGAACAAATACGTATACATTGAGCTGCGAGACGTCGTAATAACTTTTTGAGTTTTTTAAATCGGGTTCAGTCTTCTCTCTGAACCTAGCAAGTTTTGTATTTCATGCTATAGTGGAGTATATGGCATTTGACGTGGATTTGAACTGGTTGAACAGGAATCGGGTTATCGTACAATGAACGGATCTTATATGTATTTAGCCTTTCCATCTGCACTGAAAAATTAATTTTAGTTTATATTACGAAATCGAAGGTAGAACTAACGAATCTTGCCTTTGTTTTCTGCAACGAAACTGATTTGTCGTTTTTATGAAGATACCTTGGCATAATGGCACACGCGCAATTGTAAAAAGCACGAAGCATTTGTTGATACAGAAAGAACATTCGCGCATTGTACGAAAACAATACAAAGAGCTACTATTTTGCTATACATTAATTAAAAAAGAAAACGTCACCTCGATGGTTGCACGAATGATTGACAGATCTACTGTATCGACTTGAATTGTACTTGAAAAAAAACGTGGATGCAACTACGTGGAGTTGTCCAGCGTTTTTTTTTTAATGTTTCTGAAATGGGATTCGGTCCTATATTTTTGGAGAGAGCCGTTATTAAATCCGTGGTTGGTCTCACTAGGCCGTGATGACTCGTGAGAAGATACTTGGTTAATGAAAATCGAGTTATTACTCTCGGCAGCGCTTTAATTATTATTTTGGGTTAAACAAATTATTACCGCCCATCCCAGCAGCAACACCAACATGCATGAGTACTATAAAAGAGAAGCAGCGATTGGTTGGTCTTCACGAAATTAATTTCGTGGTTTATACAAAAAGGTGTAATTCTAGCATGACACCAGATAAAAATCAATATTAATGTTTAATACAGTATGCGAGACATTTGTACGTAATCCATGTTTATGAAATTTTTTAAATTAATTTTCAGTGTGCATGTGCATTGAAAGTCTGGAGTAAGCAGCGCAGAATGGCCAGCTCAAGGTTCGTGGTTCTAATCATGGTTGCAGACCTAGTTTTGTTTTTTGTTTGTTGTGTAAACAAATACATGAGCAAAATCTCTGCAATTTCGTTTCTCTTTTTCCTTTCATTGGGCCGCAGATATTTTATCGTACCATCTGTTCATGCGGTCTTCACTAACATCCACTGGTAGTATATATGACAAAATATATGTTAATAGAACCTACCATCCTCTGGTTGGATGGGGTAATTTCCAATCTATAACCATGATTCTTGTACTTTCCTTTAATGCAACATCTCCTCTTACAACATTATACTTTTTTGTATATTTCACTTTAACGGAATCAAAGGCAGGAAAATAAAAGTTAGAAAAAAATTGTAATTGAGAATCATAAAAGTACAACTCTTTAACTTAAAAATAAAATCAATAAATGTACAGAAACATCAAAATTATTTTATTGTACTTTTAGCTTACTCGTGATACAGAGCTCGACCAATGTGCAATAGTAGAAAGAATTCATAAGATTTTTTTATCCCTCATTGACGAACCAGCCTATGGCTATGAGTCTCTCTAACAGAAAAAAATAATTTAAAAAAATGTCAGAAGATGTTTACTCAATATTATCAATATTTGATCTAGGATGAAAATTATTGTGATAGAATGTTAAGTGCACCTACAGAAATGATAGTTCAGTAAAAGAACGATTGTGTGAGTAATTAAAATAAAGTTAATTTGAAACCGAGCAAAAGGCAGCGTACAATCGAGTGGCCATTTTTTCACCTTACTCTTGATTCACATTAAGAATAGTAAATATATGATTGATAAACCAAAAAAAAAATCTTTTTAAAAATCATTAACGAACTTTGTGTTAGTGTGTTAGAGCTCACTAACGCATCAAATTTGAAAAGTTTCAAAAAATTGGTAATTGATAAGACCAATAGTGTAAGAGCTGTTATTTGGCCAGATTCATATTTTGGCCCAGTATCAATTTAATTAACTAGAAAATTAGAAGAAAGATTAGTAATTTCCATTTAATTCCAACTAGCCTTATTATTTATCTTGACAGATACGTGTATTTCGTCTGCAATGTGCAGAATTCTTCAGTGTCGTGTACTAATTAAATTAGTTACTAAGCAAATTGGCCAGAGTAAGTCGCGGGTCAAAATACGTACCCTTTACTCTACATGGTTTCAACCAATCCTAGTAGTTTTCGAGTTTCTAACAATTGCTAGCCATCAAGTTACATTTTCACGTAGAGATGAGATTTGATATAATTCAAAAATGATCGTTTCTAAAACTGTTTCTCGTAGTAACAGAAAACTTCAGACAAAAATACAAGCATGGCGGCTAAAGGTAAACACAGTTAGCCTTCACCGTCATGAAAACACCAGAAGGATAAACAGTTTCTTCGATTGTCATGGTTACGATGTTCATGGCCTTAAAAATGCTAAGAGTTTATATCACTTATCGTTCGATAATGAGGCAGCAGCGTTTGCGCTATAAACATGAATGGACCTAGCTCTCATTCACCTGTTTAAAGGCCGTCAATGAAGCACTTTCATCTACCGATGCACAAGCATACAAAGGAAGTTCGTGTTTGTTTTGATTACCGGCAACGGAGATTGTGTAACCATGCATAATTAAGGATGTTTCTACGCTCCATCAAGGCATTTGCAAGAAAGCCGACTTCTAATGATAAGGCAACGGAAAAAAATGTTTAATGCTTCTCGTGTATTTGTTTGTTTACAACTTTTGTAGAAGCGTACACGTTGGTTATGAGGTTGACTAACATGATTTCAAATAATTTCTACTCAACGCTTAGCATGCTTGTCCCTCAAATTAACCACTGCTAATTAACATGATGACTTTTCGATGGTGTAGGCATAAGACCGTTTTGTATAAAAAAATTAAATCACTTTTTTCACATCAACCATTTATTCCTTGCAGAGGCAATCGCTGACACACTCAAGTATTTCGGTGGTTTCCCTTCGCCGGTGTGCATCCAAATGGGACCGCTGCCGCACATTGCCATCTTCGATCCCGAACAGCTGCAAGTGGTCCTGCATTCTCAGAACTGTCTCGAAAAATCGATACAATACTCATTTATGAGAGTTTTCGGAACGCTGATCAGTGCGCCAGGTGAGCTGAAGATAAACCTCGATTATCATGGAGAATTGTAACTTTTCATTTTTATTCGCAGTTCACATGTGGAAAGGGCAACGGAAAGCTCTGAATCCTTCCCTGGGACCAGTTATACTCAGCACGTTTATACCGGTCTTCAACGAGAAGAGTGCCAAATTAGTCAAATTACTTGAGAAACACGTGGGAAAACCAGAACGAAACTTCACCCATGACATTTGCAAGTGTACTTTAGATCAAATCTATGGTAATTAGCCTCGAATAAGTACAAACATACTAGATATCTAACACAGAACATCCATTTCAGTTACTGCTTTCGGCTGTGACTTCAACATGCAAGAATCAGAGGACGGAGACTGCTCCGTAAGTCTCATGGACAAATTCATGAAGCTGTTAGCGGCTAGGTTTTTCACAGTATGGAAATATCCGGAATTTATATACCGTCTGACAGAATCCTACCGACAGGAAACATCGATTCGAAAATACTATCACGACAACATAACGGTGAAATTGGTAAAGAAAGTACATGATGATGAAATCTTAGCAAAATCTATGGAGCAAAATCTCTCAAACGAAGTGGGCACAAAAAAACCGCAAAATTTCATCGAGTGCCTTTTGAAATACATGCACAACAATGGCATCGACTCAAAGACAGAGGTGTACCCACACGTTGATATGACTCTTTTTGCGGGAAATGACACAACAGCTAAAACGATTAGTTCCATTTTGCTGCTGATAGCTATGCACCCAGACGTGCAAGAACGATGCTACCAGGAGATCACGGAAGTCTGTCCAGGGGAAGATCAATACATCACCGCCGAAGATATCGCAAACCTTACATACCTTGACATGGTGTGTAAAGAAACTATGCGGCTCTATCCCGTTGTTCCCATAATGGCACGAATCACGACGGGTGACGTGAAGCTTAGCGGTAAGAGATTGCGTTTAAAGGCATTACAACCTTAACCTATCCAAAGTACCCAATTTATTTCAGAGCAACATACCATCCCGGCCAACTGTACCATCATCATAGGAACGTATCAAATACATCGGAACCCGAGGATATGGGGCGAAAACGCCGACAAATTTGACCCGGATAACTTCCTACCGGACAATGCAGCCAAACGACATCCATATTCCTTCATTCCATTCAGCGGCGGGCCCCGGAACTGTATGGGAATGCGGTACGCCTGGCTTTCCTTGAAGATCACGATCGTGTACATGCTGAGGAAGTACCGCCTGAGAACATCGATCACACCAGACGAAGTGAGGATCTCGTACGGAGTCATGTTGAATATTGCAAACGGTTGCATGTTGACGCTGGAAGCGAGATGAAAGGTATGGACGATGGAATTGTCAATAAAAATCTTGAACTTTGTTGTTTTACTTCAGCTCTCCAAGTGGATGGATTTCTTAACATATTATGCCTTTTAAGGGGTTTGCCATGGACAATCTATTTTATCCGGTTTCATAATGATAGAATTAGTTAACCCATAAGATTGATATTTATGATAGCCTTAAAGAATACAGTGTGTTTGAAAAAGTCTCACGAACTTCAAGAGTACTCACCAACAAAATGTAATGCTATTATAAGTTTTGCAATAAAAGCACTAGATCTCCAAGTCATCACAGCTAAATTCTTAAACACACAGGTCATATAGATCATGTGAACGTGTTTGCTTGCCATTCAATATGTGTCATTCAAATGACTTACGCAATGAATACTTAGTTTGAAAACTGATAATTTGGCCACACTGTTTCGAAAGATTTTTTTGTAATTTGAATACAATTTGATACTTTCTTTATAAGTTCGCTACTAACTTGAGCCTTGACCTAAGCCCAGGTCAGATTCCTATCGACCTTTTTCTTTATTTCCTTGTTGAGGCTTCGACACCACGAACCCCTGATTCTGCCTCTGCTACGATGTTCTGCTGGGTTCCAATCCACCGTCTTGCAGATTTCGTTTCCACCGCTCCGTAGTGTGAAGTATAAACAAGACCTCGCTCCGTAGTGTGCGGCCGACCCACCTCCACTTTTGTTCTCCAATTTCTGTTGATGTTTTGTTGTTGAGGTCTGCATTCGAGATCCACTTGTGAGGCCACCAGACACGGAATTATATATCGCAGGTATCGGATGATGAAGACCTGCAATTTTTGAGTGTTATCCGCTGATACACACCACGTCTTGCTGGCGTATAACAGCAAGATTGAAAATTCAAATTTTGTTGCGTTGATTTCTCTGGTTTGATCTCCAATTATTTCGTGGCCTCGCCAAAGCAGTCCTAGCCTATCTGGGAACCAAGCTCTAGGAAACTATCGACTTTCATCACTGTTTGCCCCACTATCAAAAAGTTGGAAGGGTTGTTCGCGTTGACATCTAATAATTTAGTTTTGTTGACATAGATGGTGAGACTCACCGCAGAGGAGCTTTCGGCGAGGTCATTGATCATATTCTGCATATTAGAGCGCTGTTGTGCCAACAGAGGAATGTCATCAGCGAAATCGAAGGTATTGAGGTGCTCCATACTGATAGGCTGCCAAAGCACGGTCAACAAGATCTTCCATGTTCTCCACGATTACGGTGAGGTACAGTAGATTCATCAGATTGGTTCTATAAGTAACAGTTCCCTTAACAGTAACAGTAACACAGTCCACGCATATTTGAGAATTATCTCAGCGTCTTGCATGTATTTGTCATTTATGTTTGTTTACATTCATCAGCAATTTGCTTTTACTTCATAGATGATGGACATAGTAATGTTTAATACTTATCCTGTGTTCATTGGTATCTAACTCCCTTACAATTAAAGTTTCCCTATTTCCCTAATTCAGGAGCAATACCTATTAGGCCAGCAAAAATAAAGGCAGATTGCTTGTATAAAATCAGTATGCTAGTGCTTGTAGTATTTTTCATTTACATAAATATATACACTATTATATAAACGGTTCATGGGGATAGAAGGGACCACCAGGGCACCCGATTGAAACACCCTGGATGGGGAGAGTGGAAATGCCAACTCCCCATTGCTAACAGTCTGTGAATAGAGGGCGGGCTCTTCTTCCCACCCATTGGGGCATCCTCATGTTAGATAGCTTGCTCTTTAGACCAATTGTTCAATCTTTGTTGTTGGAAGGAGATGCTTTATATCCCTGTGGATAAGATAAGTGATGTTGCCTGTCGATCCACCCAACCCGTTTTTGGCCCTTCATACAATGGCATGATTGAGATAATCAGTGGTTATTAAAGCTTGATCAAATCTAACAGAGAGGAGAGCCCTTTGCTGCCGGACTTAGTTTCCTGCACATCTGCTTTTTGCCCCTCTATCTATTATAATCGGCACAGCTAAGTGTTTAATAAGGCTAGAAATTGAATTAACCGTTGTGTGTCCAAAAAAACAAACACCTTTAAGAGGCCGACAGGGAACATTTTTACCCACGGAATTAAAATGACCATAACTAAGAAAATATCCAACCGATTTGGAATATGTTTACTGTTTTGGATTCAAAAACTCAACCACTTTCTTGTTGATGTCTAACATGATTAAATATCATGAATCCGTATCCGAAAATACCGGATATCCGGAACCATGTTCCAAAAATGGTATACTTATAAAAGATTTCAATATTAAACCAGCAGTAATGACACTAAAAGTCATTCAAATAATACACAGGAATGTGTGTGATTGGCGTATGACAATCCGGGGACTTGATTCTGGAACAGCCACCACTTAGCAGGTTCCCATGGGGTCACGGGTGGCCAGAAAATTATTTGAATTGAACCCTAACAATATGGGTGTCAAATTCTTGAAATCGTCCCAGAAGAACGTTTGCCATAGCTACTGGACCATCCAGTCACTTGGCACCGCATTGGTCAGTTCAGAATAGGTTCCAATGGTACGTGGTTTTGACATTTGCGCGTCTGGCATTAATTACGAAAGTAGCTTAATAAAAAGTACAAATCAGTTTCGTTGCAGAAAACAACGAATAGGTTCGTTATTACTACTTTCGATTTCGTAGTATAAACTTAAATTAATGTTCAGAGTAACGGTATCCTGAATTTGATTTTAATACTAGTGTTGACGTGTTTAGAACTAGAATATAGATTCATTAAAACTATTACATATTGTCAGATGCATAAAAGAAATGAATAAATATCTAAATAAATATGTGGCAGGCGTAATTTTGTGGGTCTCTTGCGGATGCATCACGTTCAACTGAATTCTTTACAGGTTCAGGCGCGACGGTATGTTCTCTTCCAGGAACGTCCGTGTGAATAATTTGGCCAGCACTTTTGGATTGTCCATCCGGGATTCTATTGCCGACATACAGTTTTGTAGCGATAGCTCCTGACTCGCGTTTCTCTAGACTGGCTACTCCGTAGAAAAGTCAACGGATGTACCGATAACGATAAGATTTTTTTTGAGGAACGATTCTATGAATTTTGACACCCATGTTGTTGGAGTTCCATTCAAATAATTTTCTGGCCATCCGTGGCCTCATGGGAACTTGCGCCGCGGTGTCTGTACCTGAATAAAGTCACCGCATTGTCATATGGCAATCGCACACATTCCTGTGTGTTCATTCCACAGTTTTTGTATCATTATTGTTGGTTTTCTATTGAAACACATAAGTATACCATTTTCGAAACATGGTTCTGGATATCAGATTTTTTCGGAGACGGATTATGTAAATCGGTCATATTAGTCATTTATAAAAAAGCGGTTGAGTTACTGAATCCAAAACTGCCAAAATATTCTAAATAGATTGGATATTTCCTTATTTATGATCATTTTAGTTCAGTGGGTAAAATCGTTCCCTGTCGGCCTTTTACGTAATAAAAAAAATCAGAAGCCCCTCCTCGCGCTATCCTAGCTATGCCTTCATTATTTCACTCCAGAATGATAAGTTTTAACAAGATATGAGATGTCACAAAGTTTCAATATCCTACTATGAAAGCTTGATGAAATATCATGTTTTGAAATCGAAAAAGGCAACTTTGTTTCCTGATGGACACATAACGGTTAATAAAGCACCAAAAAGAGTGAAACATTTTTGATTGTTATTTTTGTATTCTCCCCAGCGCGGAAGTAACGATCTTTGATGAAGTTTTTTTCCCAGAATCAGATAATTTATCATCTCCATGCGAAGCGCTAGGAGCGGACAGTAATTTTATTGCTAGAACAAATAGACATGAAGAGAAAGTGTATTGATAGATCCGTAAGGGAACGGCAGGCTTTTGAAATTGAATGGATGTAAGTTAGAAAACGAGCGGAGGGCATTTGAACGGTAGTATACGATCAGGCACATAACCCTTTGTCATACTACCCTATGCAGGATAGGCAAGGGGGGAAATCCCCTTGACTGACAAGAGGTTATGCAACCGATCGTGCTCTTATACTACCTATTGCTTGTTTCTAGTTCTAGCGATTTGTCCGTCTTCTAATACTGCCTAGCACGGGTGAGAAATTATCTCCCGCTGTTGGGTTTATTTTTAGCATGCACATTTGTTGGCAGTCCCTGTTTTATAAGGCTATCGTTCCATTCTAACTGCGTGATAAACAATTGTTTTATTAAATCCAATATGAGTCAGCTCCCTTTTCGAGTACATGTGATGAACATCTAACTTAAAGAGATAGCCCAATTGTTGGTATGATATAAAATTAAAATTAAAATACCTGGTTATCATTACGTCGCTTAGCTTAGCTTGACTGACTGCAAGTATCAATGATTACTACTCCGTAATTGAGAGGAATCAGTGAATTGGCTCAATGAATCTACTGAATGGTGGTCGGAGTAACCGATCATTCTCACTGTACACGTTTCAGTTAGTCAATTTCTTTAATAATCATTAAGGGCGCCGGCCACGTCATTGCAATCAGGTGGGAACAGGGAAGGAATGTTAATGTGACCTTTGCTGTTAAGGGGCCCTGTTTACCTCTGCGTCCCAACAAAGTTCACAGGAAGAAGTCGTTAAAGGGTGTCCACAGTTAAATTGCATCACTTTAAACTCGTCCTCAAAACCAAGTCTCTCAACCGATTCTTATAAAATGTTTAGGGAATAAAAAAATGTATAATCTTGATTTAGGTATTTTTATTTCACTGTATTTTTTAACAAATCCAAAAGCCCGAACTTTCTTCCTAATACCACGCATAAGATTTTATTCAACGCTTGAACCGACATTTTTTTCCGCTTTCAACCATGACCTCAACATTTCCTGTTCTGTAGTGATAACGACACATTTCACAATGAAACTCACGCAGTGTAAACAATACACGCTAAGGCCATTTTACCCATAATTTCGTTGAAATCAACCCAAAGGGCGAAATGTTACAGCTTATTGAAAGTGATCCAATTTATCTGTGGACACCCTTTATTTATGTTAGTAGGGTATGGCTCGATGAATCAGGATTCACCTTGATAAGTGATGTGATCAGTTTTATGATTCATAATCGTAAGTAAGCGTACGCCGCCGAAGAGTAGACAACCAATATAATACGTGTTCGGTAGTTCAATGATTCCACTTATAGTTTAATTATGTCTAACATGAATTGTGCTTAAATTGAATTGTACTAAAACTAGAATACTATGTAACTACTTTGCCTTAAAAATAATGAAAGTAATCTAAATCCACTACAATAGTTTACCTACGAAATACAATACAGACAGAATTATATACAACACAATCACTCTATTTAGATCCCGAACACATGTTTGTAACCAACCCAATTGCCCATCAAAGCAAGCTTGAAAAATACTGTAGAGCTAGTTACAAATCACCATCCGAGAAATACAGACATGATCGGAAGAACGAGTCTTTTACTAAACCATCCGAAGGGTTTATTTGCCGTGTGTGATCCAATTCCAGCATAAGTTGCTTGTCTGCAGGTTGGAAGACGTTACTGAGGGCAATCCGTTTGGTGACGAGATTGTTAACCCTAGCGACATCGTGAAGACGATCGATCGTTTCTCGGCCCTATACGTTAGGGGAGAAAGGGCGAGTCTAAAGCACAGTGAACGGTTAGTAGACGTATTAGTGCCGTGTACGTGAAATTGAACAACGTCGTTCAATTTTACACCGATCAGTCGGTTATTAGTTAATTCTATTGTGTCTTCTGGACCCAGAGGCCAGCAGGCCGTTTAGTAAAACCTTCGTATTGGCATTCCGGGCGTACCGCCTGAACATTGTGGTCCTTCGAACCGGATCTGAACCAGTGACCTATGGCTGTTTTGTTTGCACGTAAAAGTCCAACGACGCCGGTGTTTTGTCATAGTTTAGTGGCTAATACAATCCGGATGCTTATTACAAGTATTTCGGGAGGCAGCCTTAGCATCTTTAGAAACTTCATCTTTCAGGAATAATACATCAGGTCTCCAAAATGGCGGAATGTGTCCGTGAAATCGAAGGCGACCTGTTTGCCGCTCCGAAGAACCACTCATTGGCTCACTGCGTCGCCGCTGACCTGAAGATGGGTGGCGGAATCGCGGTCAAGTTCAAGCGAGTTTTCAAACAAGTCGACGAGCTGAAGGCCCAGAAGGCTGGAGTCGGAGGTGTAGCCGTATTGAAGGACGGCCAACCAATGTTCAGGCGGTACGCCCGGAATGCCAATACGAAGGCTTTACTAAGCGGCTTGATCGACTCTCCCTTCTCCAGAAGTGCCAGAATCTTGTAGATGTTTCCGTAATCGAATCCGGCTGACACAAAGTGGGCCACGATGGCCGACTTTTTTAGGCCTGGATGGAGCAGGTGGTACGAACAAGATCGAAGTTGTTTCACTATTCTCAGCATAGCTGACGTAAACAAACTGATGGAACAGTCAAATTTTCACAGTATTGAGACAACTTTCATAGTATATATTGACTACTGACCGTTGACCTGGTGACATTACATGAAAAATCGGAACATTTAGTCGCTTTTTTTAATGCACGCATTGAATGGGAGAAATATTCGACGACTGATTAACAACCACGCCTCTTATATACTTTCGATTGACAACACTGATCCAGACTGTGTAGTCTCAAGGGATTGTAGCTCGGCTCTGGATCCCGAGGCTCATGGTTCGAATCCCGATTGCAATTTTTTTTTCTGTGAGGAAAATTTTCATACAATCGTCCTATGATCTTCTTTCCATTAGAGAATCGTATAAAATATGCAATATCTTCTGGCAAATTTCCTTACGATATTCCTATGAATTCCTCTTGATTTATTCGCTTAGTGTATGTGAAAAGGCTATGAAGACAACCACCGCTAGAATCATGACAAACAGCTTGATCCCTAGCTGTAGCAAGCAGTGACTAATGGCTAGTATTTAGTTACCCAGCAAACACAAAATCGTATATGATAGCGGCTATAAGTACAAAGTGGAGGCGCTATACGTACATGCGTCCATTTGACTGCATGAAAAATGTACGTATATCGCCTGCACTTTGCACTCTTATTCGCTATCATATATGATCCTGTGTTTACTGTTTACTATTTTATTGTTTATTATTATTGCATAACGTCATTTGTAACATACTCAATATCCCTCCAACGTTCTCAATTCATGGTTACTCCTATCCAATCCCGTGTGCGCCTTGTACTCCCTAAATCTCGCTCTGCTTCGTCCAAGCTTCATGCTTGTTGTGCCCCTCGTCGTTTTGTGCCAACCGGATTTCAATCAAACACTATTTCCGCTGGATAGTTGTCAGGTATTCTGAAAACATGCCCTGCCCAGCGCATGCATCCAGATTTCACCACTTTACAAATACTGAGTTCACCAGCGAGTTCCACAAGCTTACAAGCTCCTCCACCTCCAGAATCCGTCCTTCAGACATATTCTACGCTGCTTGTCTCATAACACTTTCAAGAGCAATGTTAAACAGCTGGCAAAAGATACCATTACCTCGACGATGTCTCCTGGGTAATTCGAATAATCTCTATAATCCACCCTTTATCCTCACAAAAAAACTGGGTTTCATCCAACGTATCCTTGATTAGTCGGGTCAGCGCTTTTCGGTTAATATTCGGCGTTGAAGTCTATCAACAGAGTAAGAACTCTATATTGACGGCACTCTTGAAGGATCTGCCGCACAGTGCCGCCCAAATGCCGCCATCCGCTTGACCACGAAGCCCACGACGACATTGAGGACGGTGATCGCAGGAGTTTCCACTCCTCTGGCCGCTGTTCGGTATACCAAATCCTGGCTATCAGTCTGCCTACACACACTTGGCCAACTTGTCCTGGTCCATCTTGATAAGTCCGATATCATTGCTTCCAAGCGATTTGTTGCTCTTCAGCTGATTGATGGCATCCTTAACTTCACATATCGTCGGGGGTGGCACATCTCCGTCACTCGCTGTCTTGCTCCTCTTCCTGTACTTCAATCAGATGTTCATTGCCTTCACCTTCAAATCACTTCACAATTGTTCGTAAAAATACTCCCATCCTCATCCCGATTTCAGCTGACGGTACGAAGCCTCTCCAGAAACTCGGTAGAACTTTTGCGTTTCATGTGAGCGGTGCAGCAGTTCTAGCTCCTCATAATCCTTCTTTTCGCGGTGGCTCTTTTCCTCTCAAGAGCTGGGTTTTATACCTCCGCTTCTGTCTGAACCATTCCAAACTCTGACGGGTAGCTTGAGGCGTTTTTCTCTTCGTCTAGAGCGATTGAACGTAGCCTGCAGCTTCGTCAGGTTACTTCAGTTGCGCGTACCGTGGTGGACATAGATACCGAAAGCTGTTAACTATTAAGAGTTTTGGACGACACCATCACGTAGTGGACTGAACCGATGTTGGCGCCTTGATAGGTTCGGACGTCGGTGAGTGACGTTGGAGTGCCGACCATCTATCAAAACGTGGTCGATACATGATTCAGTTTAGTTTGGTAACCTCCAGATGGACCGATGTGGGACGCTAGAAGAAGGTAGTACAAACGGCCAATATTTGGAGACGGCAAAGTTGAAGGCCGTTGTTGTTGGTCAGCTGATGTGGGCTGAAATTTCCAATCACCGGTTCATACTCCTCCTCCAGCTCAACGTGAGCGTTGAAGTCCCCAATGATGATCTTGAGGGCATGGTTTGGGTAGCGGTCGTGTTCACGCACCAACTCCTCGTTGATACTGAGGTACGATGGTTCAGCCCGAAGGACCCCGCTGTAAACCAAGCAGATTTGAGTGAAACTGAACTCGGTTTTTTTTGGTTCATGGCGTGTCTTACAGGACTATTTCGGTGGAGATGATTTGTGCCTTTGTCAAACTAATGTCTATTACATCACCCTGGCCGAATACGGTAAGTGTTACAAACGGCGGAGATCAGCGAAATACGGAAGGTCTTACGATCCTTACGATTTGGATCATAGTCGATGATTAAATGGCTACAGAAGTTAAACATGGTGAAAAACGATAAATGCACACACAGACTTTTACCGACCCTGTAATCTGGATGAATAGAAAGTATGAAGACAACTTTTACTTGCCGCAATTCCTGTCTAGTGCCGGTTGCTTTAGGAAGAAACTATCTGCATCGGTTCAAACATGCAACGCCACTCAGAGTTAAAAAAAATTAGGGGGAATACCAGAACATAATGATTAAGATTAGGAGAATGTTGTAGTATATGGAATGCCGTTAGTGGAGCTATCAATAAACAAATGTTTCTGCTATTTAAATGGAGGACATGTGTTGCATCACGAGATTTAAATTGGTAATCTTGGAAGTCATCGGTTGCAAAAAAACACCAGGATTAAATTGTTATTTAAGGTGAAACAGGAGAGATTCCTTTCTCCATATGAACTATAGGCTAGGTTGAATATCACATCACGTTTTTGAGACTAAAAACTACTAACAAAACAAAACAAACAACGCTCAAATTGCTTACCAATTCTTGAAAATTTCAACCCTGAAGTCCTAATAGTATTAGAGGTTTGTGCTCAGAAAAAATCGAAGCGATGGGGACTTGATCCCATATGTCCTTAAACGCTATCTACAACATTTATTCTTGGTAACAGTTATTTTATTCAACAGTGTTCAGCTAAAGGACTAACTTTTCTTAACCTACTGTTTGCTGACTACAAAGATTTGTGTTTCATGACTTCCAAATCACCTACCCTACCGCTTTTCCAGTGTCATTAGGCAGCCATTAGCAACGTGCAGCAGCAATCCGCACCGGATCCTCAGCTGGTTCATTGTGACCGAAGATCGCAGGCGGTACTTTCTGAACATGTGTGCGACCATGATTTTCGAGGAGAGATAAGCGTAGCGCATTCCAATACAGTTCCGAGGTCCTGCGCTGAATGGAATGTACGAATAAGGATGCCTTTTGGCAACGTTTTCCGGTAGAAAATTATCGGGATCGAAATTGTCCGCATTGGGTCCCCATATTTTTGGATCTCGGTGTATCTGAAAGATGCCCATTATTATCGTGCAGTTGGCAGGGATCGTATGTTGATCGTCTAGTTTGATGTCACCGGACGTATCTCGGGCCATTATGGGTACGGCGGGAAGAAGTCGCATGGTCTCTTTGCACACCATTTCCAGGTACGTTAGGTTTGCGGCATCTTTGTATGAAATAAATTGATCTTTTTCCGGGCAGACTTCCATGAGCTCCTGATAGCAACGTTCTTGCACTTCCGGATGCATTGCTAGCATAAGCAAAATGGAGGTTATAGTTTTAGATGATGTGTCGTTACCCGCAAATATGGTCATGTCAATATGTGGAAATACGTCTTCTTTTGACGATTTGGTTCCCCCATGCCAGGGGTAGTTATCTTTGTATGATTGGCCTCCTACACGTAAGTATTTTACAATGCATTCAATAAAATTTTGATTTTTTCTGCTTCCCGTATCATCGATTGTGGTATTCTCCTCTTCTGAGATTTTAAGACTCTCCTCAACGTTCAATTTCTTTACCAACTTTACCGTTATATCTTCGTGATATACTCTACGGAGTTCTGATTCTTCTTTATATGCCTTAGTCATACGATAGATGAATTCTGGATACTTCCACACGGTGAAAAGTCTAGCCGCCATGAGTTTCACGTATGCTTCCTGCAGCTCCAATGAACGTTCGCCATCTTGTGATTCCTGCATTCCGAAATCGCATCCAAAGGCGGTAGCTGTAGTAAAAACACACTTAGGGTATCTTCGTCAATTCTTTTTCTACATTTTCAACTCACAATAGATTTGATCCAGTGTACACTTGGAAATATCCTTATAGTAGTTGCGTTCTGGTTTTCCAACGTACTGCTCCAGCCTCTGGGTCAGTATAGCACATTTCTTATTGAAAATTTCAGCAAATGTACTAAGAATGGCTGGTCCAAACGAAGGGTTCAAAACCTTTCGCTGACCTTTCCACAGGTGGCCTGAAATAAGACAAATAACTAAATATTCTGCATTTAAAATAAATGTTCAACTTACCGGGAGCACTTATCAATGTTTCGGAAACTCGCAAAAACGAGTATTGGACGGATTTGTCCAAGCAGTTCTGGGAATGCAGAACCACTTTGAGCTGTTCGGGATCAAAAATGGCAACATGTGGCATGGGACCCATGTAGATGCATACTGGCGAAGGGAATTCACTGAAGTACTTGAGCGTGCCTGCGATCGCCCCTGGAAAGTTGAACAAGAGAATTAGTCATTAATTTGGTTTCTATTGCATTAAGTACGATAATTAAATTATAATGTTTTGAAATAGGAAATATATTCCCATCATCATGGGATCCTAGTTGTGAACAGCAATAACAATAGGAAAACGAATTCCATAGCCTCATATATTTAGCTTTTAACTTTGAAAATTTCGCAAGGGTTTTTTTAAAGAATCACTTTTTAAATTATGTCTAGTATGTCTGCAAGGACTCTTAACCTTCCTAAGATATTGGAGTAAATTCTGACCCATGGTGCAACTTCAATGTACGTTATTTTTTTTTTTGTGCCAATCGGGCTGATCAGTTTTGCATCAACATATATATTTTTTTAAACAGTTTAAAATAGTTGTACAAAAAAAGTGACACATAAGACATTAGGGTCAATATTAACCCGGATTTCAACCCTTCGTAGAATTTCGAAAGTTTAACTTAGAGTCCATGTTTATGCACCATTTGAAAGGTTCTGGTTTCAAAAACGCATTGAAACAAAAAAAAACTGGTTCCGTTAACATTGTTTCCCGGGAATCTGCTACAAAGGGTAGGAAGTTTAAGTTTGGCCGTGTTAACAGAATTGCATATAAAACATATCAGACTCATTGTAGAGAATTGGCGTCTTAATCAAAGTTTGTCAGTACATGACTAATCATTTTTTGAAATCATCATATTAATTCTAAATCGTGCTGCAGAGATGGCGCTGCAGTCTATGTTTGCCAAACGATACTCTAGAGAGCTGCCGTCTCCGGTAAAGTTGTTTGGAATATAAAATGTGGTCATTTGTAACTATCTTATTGGTTCCAGATTTTGCCGTAGAGATGGCAGTGCAGTCCATCTTTGTCAAATGAAGCCTAAGAGAGTTGCGTTTGCGTAAAGTTGTTGAGAATGTAAAATGTAAACACTTGACACTATTAGTTCCAAATTGCACAGCAAAGATTGCGCTACAGTCTATATTTTCCAAATGAAGCTCTAGAGAGTTAATGTTTGAAAATTGTAAATATCGTTCCTATCAACATGCAACCCTAGGACTGGACAGCAATTTCTGCTAGAATCAAAGATGTGATATGTGATATTGAATAGAAGTAGTTGAAATTGAGCGTAGGGCATTCGATCAAGCAGACAATCTCTTGCCTAGATACCACAGAATGTGGTAGGCAAGGGGGAAGAGAACCTCCTGACAGGCAAAAGAGTTCCTACCTTGATCGTGCTCATATACCGCTAAATGGCACAGAGCAGTTCTAGCGATGTGAAATTTTTGTTTTACACTTCCCAAAGGCTACATACTTTCTCTTCACATCTTGGGTTCTAGCTGAAATTGCTGTCCACTCCTAGGGTTGCGTGTTGATAAGAAGGATATTTCCAACATTATAATTGATTACGTGCTTCATACAACAACAAAAACATGGTTAGTTAAATGAATCTAGAGAGTTGCCGTCTTCAGAAAAGTTGTTGAAAATGTAAAATGAAAACATTTGAAATCATCACATTAGTTCCAGATCGTACAACAGAGATGGCACTGCAGCATATCTTTGCTAAATAAAGCGATAGAGAGTTTCGGTCTGCGGCAAAGTTTCTCAGTATATCATTTGTCGTCTTTTGAGATTATCAGATTAGCTCCAGAGCTTGCTTCATAGATGGCGCTGCAGTCTATTTTTGCCAAACAAAGCTCTTGTGCGGGTTTTGGCAAAATTTCGTGGGCATTATCATATTAGTTCCATGTTTCTTTTTCGAAAAATTGAGAATCTTGCAACGTTAACGATTCTTATGTTTTAGCTTTGTTTTGGAACCATGTAGTGATGTGCCAGAACGAATCCTAATAATTTTCACGAAATTCTCGATAGAGACATCAGGTATTTTTTTGAAATTGGAAACTTTGTGATGTAACGAATAGAAAAGATACTAGGTAAATATTTAATATGTATTGAATTTTGAAAAAGGTCTATTGCCCAGCTTTGACATATTCAATAGTTTTGCTCTTCAGTGGAACATACGTGGTCTACGAGGCAATATCGCAGAACTCAAGCTGTTCATTAGCAAACACGAACCAGGAGACGAAAGTAAACAACCACGGGATCGCTCCAGACTTTGTAGGCAAGAACTATACAACTATACGGTAATTGTCGGTATTGGCAACAAGGAGTGGGTCTTGCCATACGTGGAGGGATTCCATTTGAACGCATTGATATCGGCTGTGACCTTCAAGCCATTGCAGTTCGTATCCATCTTCCTACACCAATGACAGTAGTGTCTATATACATCCCCCCAAATACGCAGCAACATTGTCAAACCAAACTGGATGATTTGTTTGAGCAATTGCCAGCGCCTTTGTTGTTACTTGGCGACTTCAATGCACACCACCCCGCCTGGGGATCAGCGATACCGAATACATTGGGCCGTTACATCGCCGAGAAGACGCTAACGGAACAGTTGATAATCCTGAATGACGGATCGCACACACGGATGGATCCAGCAACCGGTCTATCTTCAGTTATAGATCTCTCGATCTGCTCAGAGATGCAAGCACTGAGGTTTCTCTGGCGGACACTTCCGGATACACACAACAGTGATCACTTTCCGATTACGATTTCTTCACCTGAATGCTCAGAAATTAGAACAAAGCGAAGAAGGTGGCTCTACGACCAAGCGAACTGGGCATCGTTTGAAGAGTTAACTGCTAACAGCATCAATCCGGACGAGGAGATTAGTGTTGATGAGTTCATCGATCGGATACTATTAGCGGCTATAGCTAGCATCCCACGAACATCAGGACGAGTTGGTCCTAAATCGGTCACGTGGTGGAATCCAGATGTTGAAACGGCGATTAAGATACGAAGAAAACGGCTTAGAGCACTGAAACGTAGCAGAGCAGCAGGGTCGAATACAGCGGATGCTTTGAAACAGTTCCAGGAGGCGAAGGCAACAGCTAAAAAAGTAGTAAAGGACGCTAAAGAACGATCATGGGAGGACTTCGTTGGAAAAATATCTCCAAGTAGCACTACGGCAGAAATGTGGCGAACGATGACTATTCTGAGAGGAAAGCGTCAGCACAGTAAGGCAGTTATTAGGCGAACCGACGGGTACACAGATAAGGCGGAAGAAGTGGCAGAAGAATAGGCTCAACACTACTGTGAGAGATCAGCGACCTCTAGCTATCCCCCACTGTTTCAAACAGCGAAGGAAAAAGCGGAACGTAATCGCATGGACTTTCTTTCAGATACCAACGATATTTATAATTCGGACTTCACCCTGGATGAACTACTGTGGGCACTCGACAGAGGGCGAAGTGTCTCTACAGGACCCGACTCAATAGGGTATCCGATGCTTAGACGTCTACCCGCATCCGCTACTTGAGCTGCATTGCGCTACTTGAGCCGCTAAACAGAGTCTGGCGTAGTGGTGTATTCCCCCTCAGCTGGCGAACCGGAATAATAGTGCCAATTCCGAAACCAAATTGCTCCGATTCAGGACCGGCAGCTTTCCGACCTATTACACTGACCAACTGTATCGCGAAAGTGTTCGAGCGTATCGTAAACCGCAGATTAACGACTGAGCTGGAGTCAAACGGACGGCTAGACAAGAGACAACACGCATTTAGAGCTCGGAAAGGTGTCGACACATACCTGGCGGAGTTGGATAGAATACTGCCCAATCGCGACGAACACTGCCTAATAGCATCATTCGATCTGTCGAAGCGTACGACACAACTTGGAGGTACGGCATCCTGCGCACGCTAAGGAAATGGCAGATTGGAGGACGCATTTTCAACATATTGAACAGTTTTCTCGCCGACAGATCGTTCCGGGTAAACGTTGAAGAGCACTTATCGCGTGAAATGCTGTTGGAGAACGGAGTTCCTCAAGGTTCAGTACTCTCGGTCACATTATTCCTCGTTGCCATGCAGCCGATCTTCAGAGTGGTACCGGAAACAATTACCGTTCTCCTATACGCGGATGATATATTGTTGGTGGTTCGAAGAAACAAAGAGCGGCCTTTGTACCGCGATTTACAAACTGCAGTGAAAAATTTCCGTGGCAAAATCGAACATTTTCTATGGAAGCCCCAACGCCCGTTGAGAACCCAGCAGCGATATCTTCATCGACCGAGTAGCTATACCGAAAACGAATGGGATTAAAGTTATCGGTGTCACTCTCTACCGGTTACTGTCTTTCAAAAAGCATTGCAAAGCTGTTAAAGCAACATGTGAATCTAGGCTACGGATTCTTAAGTTGATTGGTGCAAAGATCCCTCGAGGACAACGCAACTCTCTTTTATGCATTAGATCAGCAATTGTCACATCGCGACTTTTTTACGGCATTGGGCTCGTCAGTAGAGCGAAGGATTCGGTGGTGCAAACGTTGGCACCTATCTACAACCGGATGGTCCGATTTGCCTCAGGAGCGTACGTCACTAGCCCGATTCCAGCGATTATGGGTGAGACAGGTACATTACCGTTTGACCTTCAGGTACAGCAAGCTGTGATTCGATTAACATTCCGAATGCTGGAGAAAGACCATCGAAATGTCGATCTTCCAGTTGTGCAAAGAGTGTCTGACTGGCTTAGGATAGTTGATATGCAACTTCCTAACATCGCCGTTCGAATGTGGTATGAGCCCAAGCCATATATTGTGTGGGACGTGAAGCGACAGGTTAAAGCTGGAGATTCACCCGATAGAGTGCGTCTCATAGTACAGGAGTTGCTGGCAAACCGCTTTCATCGAGCTACGGCTTTTTTTACGGACGGATCTAAGCGTGGAAATACAGTTGGTGTAGGAGTTTTTAACAGCACACTGCAGAGAGCGTTAAGTCATCCGCCACAATGCAGTGTTTTTTCGGCAGAAGCATATGCGATAAAATCGGCTATCAACGCGGCGGGAACAACAAATCAGCTAATCATCCTCTCGGACTCTGCAAGCTGTCTTTCGGCCATAGAATGTGGTTGATCACAACATCCGTGGATACAGGAAATTGAAGACCTAATACGGAATCGTCCGATTTACCTTTGTTGGAATCCCGGCCACACCGGCATCCACGGTAACGAAGAAGCAGATCGGCTCGCCAGCGAAGGCAGAAATAGCGTACCAATCAACGTTGCTGTCCCAAAAGAGGATGCCATTAAGGCAATGGGGCAAGCTATTCATCAACAGTGGGAAGAACGTTGGAGGCAGCTAACGGAAATTAAATTATTAGAGATCAAACGTGAAACAAAAAAGTGGATCGATCAGAATAACTCCGCTGATCAGCGGGTACTCACTCGACTGCGCATCGGTCATACACGGTTGACACATGAATTCCTGTTGAAGAAATCTTCTCCACCAATATGCGAGTGTTGTGAGATAGTCGTGGATGTTCGGCACATAATCCTGCACTGCAGAAAATTTGAAGCGGCCAGGACAAAATATGGTATGGTATGCAACGACGATGAAAACGAAAAGCGATTGCTGAAGTATCTGCATGATTGCAACATTTATCAGAAACTATGAAAAACGAAGACAGAAGCAAATTTTAAGAACTCGAAGGACAGGAAGAAAAGCAGAAGTGTCTGAAAATAAACATCAAAAGAAATGAAGAAAGAAGACGATAGAGAGGAAGAAGTCGTGAAATAGCACAATGGAGGAAACAAATGTTGAAAAGGATAATGAGGAGGAAGAAGATGGAGAAAAGCATGACGGACAAGAAGAAGGCGGAGAGGAAGATTACAAAGAAGAAGACAATGGAGATGAAGATAATGATAAGGAATAGAATATACATGACGGAGAAGAATGTGTTGGAGAGAAATATGACTGAGAACAAAATGACTGAGAAGAAGATCATGGGGAGGAAGATAACGAAACGGAAGAAAACGAAAAAGAGCATGACGGAACGAAGAATGATAAAAAGGAAGAAAACAAAGGAAAACAGGACGAAAATGAAGATGATGTAGAAGAAGATGGTGCAGAGAAGAAGAAGATGGCGCGGAAGAAGATAACTGAGAAAAAGCTGATGGAGAGGAAGATATTCAATAGGAAAAAAACGAAGAAAAGGAAGAAGAAGAAAACAAGAAAACCAAGGAAAAACGTGATGGTGAAGGAGATGATGGAGAAGAAAAAGAACATGTTGAAAAAAAAGTGCCAACGAAAGTAAATCATCTGGAGGAGCAATAACCAAGGGAAAAAAAGCTAAGTGAAATTAATTCATATTTATTATCTACAACACCACTCACCTCATATTGTACACTCTACATTTTCACAACTGAATGCATCCGATGGATGTAAAATGTCATTAATAAAAAAAAACAACAACAAATAGTTTTGCCAACAAATGCAGCTCTCTAGAACATAAAGGGCGATACGGTCAAAATTTGGTCAATATCAACTTGACGTATTTCTTTCAATTTTGCATTTAAAAAACCTGAACACCCCTCATTTTGAAGGTGTGTGTGTGTAGAATGTTGTTCCTATTTTGATTTTGGAATTCACTCTTCAGTTGTCAAAATGCCGTCCAAGCAAGAAGAGCAGCGTATCAAAATTTTGCTCGCGCATCGCGAAAATCCGAGCTACTCGCACGCAAAGTTGACAAAATCGCTAAAAGTTGCCAAATCAACCGTTACAAATGTAATTAAAGTGTTTGGGGAACGTTTGTCGACAGCCAGGAAGTCTGGATCGGGGGGAAATCGAAAACCGGAAGCCGCTGAGACGACAAAGAGAGTTGCCGGTAGTTTCAAACGAAACCCTAACCTATCTCTCCGAGATGCCGCAAATAAGCTGGGTGTATCGTCTACAACCGTGCATCGAGCCAAAAAACGAGCCGGACTATCGACTTACAAGAAGGTAGTGACTCCAAATCGCGATTATAAACAAAATACGATGGCCAAAGCGCGATCCCGGAGGCTGTACACGACGATGCTGACGAAGTTTGACTGCGTGGTAATGGACGACGAAACCTACGTCAAAGCCGACTACAAGCAGCTTCCGGGACAGGAGTTTTATACGGCAAAAGGAAGGGAAAGGTAGCAGATATTTTCAAGCACACGAAACTGTCAAAGTTCGCAAAGAAATATCTGGTTTGGCAATGACCATCTGTACCTGTGGCTTGAAAAGCAGCATTTTCATAGCTTCCGGGACTGTCAACCAAGAAATTTACGTGAAAGAGTGTTTGAATAAACGTCTGCTGCCTTTCCTGAAGAAACACGGTTGTTCCGTACTGTTTTGGCCGGATTTGGCATCTTGCCATTACGGTAAAAAAGCCATGGAGTGGTACGCCGCCAACAACGTGCAGGTGGTTCCCAAGGACAAGAACCCTCCCAACACGCCAGAGCTCCGCCCAATTGAGAAATACTGGGCTATTGTCAAGCGGAACCTAAAGAAGACCAAACAAACTGCTAAGGACGAGCAGCAGTTCAAGGCAAACTGCCTTTCTGCGGCGAAGAAGGTGGACAAGGTGGCTGTACAAAATCTGATGGCAGGGGTCAAGCGTAAGGCCCGACAATTCGGATTTGGAAAAGCGGAAGCCTAACTGAATATTTTTCCTGAATTTTATACTAATTGAACTTGAAAAAGAAATTTAATTTGATTTTTTAAATAAACGATTTCACCGATTTACACGCGTTTTCCCTTGACCAAATTTTGACCGTATCACCCTTTAATTGAGCTGATATAAATTTTAGCACCACCATTGTGACACGATTTGACTAGTCTGGCAACATCAAATGACTGCATTTTACCTTTACAGGAAATCTTTGCCGTAGACGGTCAGTGTCTAGAGCTTCATTTGACAAAAATAGACTACAGCGCAATCTCTGCGGCACAATCTGGAACTAATCTGATAACGCCAAACAACTGGCAACGCTCTAGAGTTTCATATGGCAAAAATAAACTGCTACGCCATCTCTGCCGCAAAATCTGACAACATGATAATGACAAAAGACGACATACAAACTCTCTCAAGCTTCATTTGACAAACATAGACTACAGCTGCATGTCTGTGGAAGGATCTGGAACTAATATGATTACGTCAAAAGACGACAAATGAGAAACTTTGCCCAAGATGGCAACTTTTTAAAGCTTCATCTGACAAAGATAAACTGCAGCGCTATCTCTGCGGCAAGATTGTGAACTAATATAATAAAGTATAAAGACGACAAATAACATAATCAGAAACTTTGAGCAAGATGACAGCTCTATAGCGCTTCATTTGACAAAGATAGACTTCAGCGCCATCACTGCGGCATGATCTGATAATGTCAAAAGTTGACAAATGACATAATGAGAAACTTTGCCCAAGACGGCTACTCTCTAGCGCTTCATTTAGCAAAGATAGACTGCAGCGTCACCTATACGGCGTGATCTGGAACTAATCTGATAAAAGACGACTTTCTTCCTCAAATTAAAAAGACCATACTGTGACTTATTATTATTTTTTTGTCGAATATAGTAAATAACAATGTTTTCTTTCCATCTTAATTTCAATTTGCTTGATTTGTCGTAGGGTAGGCGAGGTCTATGACTTTTACCATAACACTTAACTAATCTCTTGATTTTTCTTAAACTTTTGAGCACTGGTTTCATGTGATTTCACAGCTTCGGATCGTCAAAGCCCAGAAAGTTTCGATAGGGCGAATCTTTTGGTCAGAAGTTTATCGTACAGCTTTCGAGGCCTCGGTTCCATAGATTCCGCCTGTTTGATGCTTCGTTTTGGCTGCTTCTGCGTCTGACGAGTATGCAGGCGCATTCTTTCCTTGGCACGCATCACATTAGTCGCCGGAGTACTTAACTTTTTCGCCACATCGCAGACTGATGCTGTTGGATGACGCATGAAATAGTCCATTGCCATTCTGTCGATTGTAGGGTCAGCGGGACCGGGTTTTCTACCCCGTCTCGGAGAGTCTACGAAAAAACACTGTTGTTGATACTTCCGTAATGTGGTTTGACCTGTTCCGACGCTCACACCTTCTTCCTTAGCCAGTTTTCTGATAAAAAAAACCACTGACGGTGCACCGGTCGTGCACAATCCGTTTTCTTTGCTCGGCAAAAAGACCACGCATTTTCAAAAATGACATCAGATAAATTTGGATTTGCACAACAGGAAGCAGCCTAAAGTTCGTGGAATACTGTACGCATTTTAAATTGAAGGTTAATCATTAGTTTATTTATAATTATCGGAACAGTCTATACGCTGATCTTTTCGCATTTACCTCGGGTTTTTTTTCAGTAGGGTAAATCAAACATTGAGAGATTTTCTCCGGGCTCATTCTATTTTATTTATTACAGTCATTATAAAGCTTTCGAGGGATTTTTCCATACATATCGAAACACAACAGTACTGGCTAGCATACTCTACAAATAGTAGAATGAAAAACGTACAGGTGACAGGGTCCTCCCTTAGCCCAGTCGGTAAAGGCGCGACTACAAAGCAACACCATGCTGGAACTGGCTGGGTTCGATTCCCGGCCTGGTCTAGACATTTTTCGTTAAGGAAAACGTCTCGACTCCATGGGCATAGCGTATGATTGTACTTGCCACACAATCATACTAATGCAAAAATGGTAACTGGCATCGAAAGCTCTCAATTAATAACTGTGTAAGTGCATTTAGAACACTAAGTTGTGAGCAAGCAATAAGCTAATTGTGAAAGCAATAAGCTTTAAATGCTAAAGAAGAATAAAAAAAAGGTGGTTGGAATATAAATGAAAGAGAAAGTAATCAAAGAGAGTCTCTCAATGTTAGATTCGCCCTAATGAAATCCGGCCCAACAACGACGATGAGTAACAATGTTCAACGAGTTCGATTATGCCTGTATTATTAAGTATTCAGTGCATTCAAGTTAAAGTTGCATTTATTATAATATAATTACACGAAATATTCACATTAAGGAATTATATCTCGTTTAAAATATGAAATCACTATCATTGAAAAAAACTATCTTTTAAAGAATCAACATTCCATAAATAAGTTTCAAAACTCCAGATGACGTAGAGCCAAAATCTACCTAAGCGGTGCATTAGTTTTTCTACCTGTAAGTGGTTAGTCATCCGGTACACATTCACGGAGATTACTATCACTCAGCCCAATACAGTATAAATGAGCGTTTGAAGAACAATTATTACAAATGAGGCGAGGTTAAGTCGGTCCTAAAACTCGATGGTTAGCGTATTCTTGTATTCCATTGAAATAAACCACCCACACTTGTGAGTGACCCTAATAGCATCCTGACTATTGGTTTAAATCGGTCCTCAAACTCGGTCCTTTTTCGCAACATCTCTGACCGAAATGTTGGGATAACGCTTAAATTTCTTCAATACCATCCTGGCCTTCTCCGGATTTGATGTGCCACGTTTTTTACCAGTACCATTTTTCCGCTTGGTTGTCTTACGGCCTTTGAACGTTTTGATCACATGAGATACGGTTGTGTTTTCCGATCCATCTATGAGAAGCGTTTGGGTTTTCGAAGTGAGTGCCCAAAATTTGTTGGCGCACTATTTCTTCATTCGAAGCCATCACTGAAATCACTCGACCGATTTTCACGAAACTCATTACACAATTGACACAACACAATGATATACATTCAGTTGAAATTTCAATAATTTTTACCTACACGCTAAAAAGTTACGAACAATTGCGTGTGTCCAAATTTCATCGAATACAGTATTTTTGTTTGTATTCTGCTTAAATAAACCATTCACACCTGTAAGTGGCCCCATCAGCATCCCCACTATTGGTTAAAATCGGTCCTCACACTCGATGTTTTAACATAATTTTGTATTCTGCTGCAATAAACCCACACTTGTGAAAGGCCTTAAAACAGATCCCACTGCAAGCCCAATAATTTTATTATTATTTAAGTTTATTTTATTTTGTTTTATTTTATTTTATGGTTTCTCATGGAAGTGCAGAGGTGTTTCGGCTTCCAATAAAGCGAGTATCACGTCAACATATTCCTGAAAATTTTACAGCTCCATTAGTTTTTTAAGGGCAGCTATGGCGTGAATAATGAAACAACTTCGATCTATGGTTTGTTCGTGCTGCCTGCTCCATCCGGGCCTTTAAAAAAATCGGTGATACGATCGCGAAAACATTCTGGCACTTCTGGAGAACGGAGAGACCATCGAGCGAAAGCCTTATTCCGGGAATTCGACCGTTTTAAGCGACCGGAGGACTCAACTCCCACCGTGCGTTGGGGCGAGAGGACGGTGCAATCGGAAAAACGGTCAAGAAGTATTAGGCCAAAATGGGAAAAAAAGTGCCCGAAACGCGAAAGAATTCTATATCTCAGCTCGGAGCGGAACGATTTCTGTATATGTTACCTTAACTTGAAGGAAAATTTCCAAGGAATTGAATGGACGTGGTCTCATTGGCCGCACGAAACTGTTTAAGGAGCAAATAATCTCATTTTACCCTGGTACCTCTAATATTATCTTGTTGTTCAGAAATTTCTTTGCTCGGTGTGACTCAAGATCAACACAATGATGCTAGTCCTATGTAAAATTTTGTAGGTTTCGTTCACCGCACGGCCTCGTGAATGAAGATATGGCTAATTTTACCCTGATTCCCCTAATATTGTTGTGTTTTTCAGAAATTCCTTTGCTCGATGGGATTAAACAACAACAAAATATAGCTAGTCCTATGTAAAATGCTTTGGAGAATCGACTTGAGTTAGTTTTGTTCACCGCACAGCTCTGTGAACGAAGATATGGCTGTTTTTACCCTGATTCCCCTAATATTTTCATACTTTACAATTTGATTTGCTCGGTGTGACTCAAGATCAGTAAAATAATGCTAGTTCTTTGTAATTTTTTTTTTTTTTGAGGAATCGATTTAAATTGGTTTTATTTACCGCACGACTCTGTGAACGTAGCTATGGCTGAGTTTACCCTGATTCACCTAATAGTTAGGCGTTTATCATAAATTTCTTTGGTCGGAGTTGCTCAAGATCAACAAATTAAGGCTAGTCCTTTGAAATTTTTAATGAGGAATTGATTGGAATTGGTTTCGTTCACCGCACGGCTATGTGAATGAAGATATGATCGATTTTACGCCGATTCCCCAAATATTTTTGGGTTATTCAGAGATTGCTGTGTTCGGTTTGACTCAAGAACAACAAAATAAGGCTAATCCTATATAAAATTGCCTGAAAAATCGATTGGAGTTGGTTTCATTAAACGCACGGCTATGTGAATGAAGATATTGCTGATTTTACCCTGTTTACCCTAACATTTTCGGTTTTTTCAGAATTTTTTGTTCGGTGCTTTTCTGAAGCAACAAAATTAGGTAAGTCCCATGTAAATTTCCTGGAGACTTGATTGGAGTTAGTTTCACCACTCTGTGAATGAAGATATGACACATTTTACCCTGATTCCCCTAATATTTTTTTGTTGTTCAGAAATTTCTTTGGTCGGTGTAATTCAAGATCGACAAAGTAAAGTTTTGAAAAATTTTCTGGAAAATCGACTGGAGTTGATAAAGCAGGGCTCTGTGAACGTAGATATGGCTCACATATGGGTACACATAGATGTGCGGTGCACTGCGTAACTCCGACCAAAGAAATTTATGATAAACGTAAAACTATTAGGGGAATCAGGGTAAACTCAGCCATAGCTACGTTCACAGAGCCGTGTGGTGAACAAAACTAACTCTAGTCGATTCTCCAAAACATTTTACATGGGACTAGCTATATTTTGTTGTTGTTTAATCCTATCGAGCAAAAATAAAATCTGAAAAACACAACAATATTAGGGGAATCAGGGTAAAATTAGCCATATCTTCATTCACAAGGCCGTGTGGTGAACGAAACCTACTTCAATCGATTCTCCTGAAAATTTTGTTGATCTTGAGTCACACCGAGCAAAGAAATTTCTGAACAACAAGAAAATATTAGGGGAACCAGTGTAAAATGAGCTTATTTGCTCCTTAAACAGTTCCGTGCGACCAATGAGACCACGTCCATTCGATATACAGAAATCGTTCCACTCCGAGCCGAGATATAGAATTCTTTCGCGTTTCGGGCACTTTTTTCCCACTGTGCAACGGTTGATTTGATCCAAAAGCCGATCAAGGAACTGAATAATATCTATGACCAAAGGTGTGGCTAGCTGCCGCAAGGCAGGGCAGGGAGGGAGTAGAAGTATTTATGTGAAGTTTTTAGTTCTTCAATGAATAAAATGCAATTTTGTTTGTTAAAATATCTTTTTCCGTTCTTCTTTTACCATCGATCCGATAATAAAGGAATTTCGGACACTTTTCTATCATTGAAGATTTTGAATTATTCCACTTTGTTTCGTGGTACAACATGTTCACATTCTTGTTGCATTCTTCAGTAAAATAGCGTCGAAACAAGTGAAAGTGCGCAAACGCATTTTGTACGAACTGCAGCAAAATCCGAATTTATCGGTACGCGATCTTGCCAAGAAACTAAATTTACCGAAAAGGACCGTGTTCTGTGTTTTCAAATCATTTGCTTGACTGTGGATTTACCAGCGCTTGACTGTGAATCGGAAGGTTAGAAGTGGAACAAATCGGAAAGTATGCTCCCGACAAATGGACAAGAAGTTGGTAGCCATTATTGAGAAATGTGGCTCGAAAAGTTGTGAAGTCAACATAATACGTGCGAACAGTTAAGCAGAGGCAAGGATTGAAGGCGTACAAAGTGAAAAAGGTACCTAATCGTGATGACAATCAAAATTTTCACAGCAAAAAGTCGTGCTAAGAAACATTACACCAATCTGTTGCAAATATTTTTCTAGATCATAATGGACGACGAAATATACCGCAATGCAAAGAAACGCCGTTGTCGACCACTTCCGGACAAAGAAGGTGTCCCAATTTCCCGAACAAATATTTACTTTGGCAGGCCATATGTAGTTGTGGTCGAAAATCTAAAAGTTTCGTCTGTACCGGCACTATCAATAAGGATGTGTACAAGAAAGAATGTCTGCAGAAGTGATTGTTACGTTTTATCGAAAGCCACGACTCTCCAGCTCTATTGTAGCCTGATTTGACTTCTTGCCACTAGGCGAAATCTATTCTGGAATGGTATAAATAACAAGAGGTCAAATACGTGTCAAAAACAGCCAATCCACCAAACTGTCCAGAACTTCGCCCAATAGAGAATCACTGGGCTCTAGTCAAGCGGAAACTCATCGAAACTAAGAAAAAAGCAAATCGTACCGATGGTTTCAAGAGAAGTTGGAGTCACGGTGCACAGTGATCGGAAAAGCCTTTTTTCACGGCGAAATTAATTAACTCCGAAGGGTTACGGTTCCGAATCATGGTGTCTTCTACAAGGTTTTCTCTAAACAAGTTGTCCATCTTGTGGTGATCATTTCGTAGATCCGAACTTTACCACTAGGGTGGCGCTTTTGCTTACTTTTGAATAAAACACAAAAGAAGGGTAATGTCAAAGGCAAGTTTGTAGAATATAATTTCAAGTAACTTTGATCAAGACACCATCTAGCTCTTCACTCGACCATGACGAAGCTATTTTTCTGCTTCAAATCAAGGTGTCTCTAAAAAACGAGTGTTTTTATTACAACTTTTTTGTTTCTCATTTTAGGAAAAAGTAATCGTGAAAAAATATATAGAAAACAACATAGTGCACATTTTTGGTGAAAATTTTTTTTTAATAAAGCATATCATTCAAAAATTACGGGTGATTTTAACTAAAAACATGCGTTTTTTTCTTTTCAACCTTATTATAGTTTAGGCGAGAAATGATCAGAAAATCATCAAAATATTGTTTGGATGGGTATCAAGGAATATAATGCAATATCAATGAGCTCGGGTACTTCTGGGGCACACGAGCGGGGACTGCTTAAAATCGGATGTGCATGTTTTTCGTTAAAATTACCCCTAACTTTTGAACAATAATAATCTAACCCCTTAGTTTAGCAAAAATATGTATCATGTTTTTCCTACACTTCGTCTGAAGATTATTTTTTCCTAAGAATTAAAAATAAAAAGTTAGAATGAAAAAACTGATATTTTAGGGACACCGATTTTCCTATCACTGTGCGGTGGGCGTATCTGAGGATACCATACGGAACCTGATGGCGGGTGTGCCACAGAGAGTTCGGAAGTTTTACAGAAAGAAGGATTAACATCTTAATCAACTGTTCCTTATGTAGATATAACTCTATTATTGTGAAATAAACAATCGTTTTTGTTGAATTATGTGTAATTTTGTTTTTTGCTGCTATTATTTTGGTGTCCGAAATTTAACATGGACAAGCTTTAGTCGCTTTTTCTAATGCGATTATTACGACACCAAATAGCGTCCTCGTTTAGTATTCCTATATTTTCATTTGATGTTCATGATTTCGAATCGTCAATATACAATTCGCATAAGCCACACATGGTATATCAAGCTTCTTCCTAAAATATACCATCACCATTTACCAGTTATTACGTCTACTGAGAGTACTAATTTGACGAGCCTGCCTTGCAGTGATTCAGAAAGTTGCGTTAGTTTTTTTTCAGTTAAGGACATGAACACGGCACTGCAGAATTCAGCACAGAAGAACAATCGAACACCAGCAACTAAAATATCTCTTCTTTAAATGTCAACATTCATTGACATTCATTTAACTCTATGCTTCACAAAAGACCACACATTCACAGCTCGTATATCTTTCGTAGAAAAGTACACGAGGATCACTTCCATACTTGTTCATATTGCAATATCATACGAATTGAACCTCAACTTGCCATCACAATCATGCGGACAACATCTTATTCAACAATCATTCACTTTTTCTCCCAGGACATCTCTCTTACTTGGTGTCGCCTTGAAGAACTTATGAGCGTGCCCGATCAGTGGCAGCCTGGTGGGACCGGACATGGTTGCAAGTTTAGCATACATCTTCCTTCGGGACCACTGGAAGTACAGCACCGCCATGATCACACTCGCGCATAGGTACGTGACCAATGCATCCCACCACCACATGCTTGGTCTTAGATCCAAACAACGCACTTGCAAGAACTGATCGCGGGCACTCTTTCACTTCAATTGAAACTAGTAACTATCGGAGTTCGAATCGGAAGCACGGCTCAAGCGAAAGTGGTGCGATAATCAACTTTAAAACAATATTTATTCCGATAACGGTGAGTTTTGCATGGTGCAAACCGTTCAATTACAGGCGTCGGAATTTCGATTTCTTCTACTATGGTGCTATATGGTGGTGAGCCCATGCAACTCCGGGTGCAAATAGTTGGGAATACTAACAAAGCTGATTCAATTGATTGTTTCTGACGGAGTTATTGGGCTTCGAAACAAACAACCATAAGGATAGAATGGGTCTATTTCTGTCTGGGTGAGTTGGTTTTGGTATCGGTGTTTGCCCTACTATCTTCAATTGATGCACCAGAATTGCAGTTGATTATTGCTAAAGGGTGCGTAATAACTGCGATATGCTCTGCATCGTCTAACGTGCGTGTGCATCAAGCAGGCCATGTTAGTATAAGAATGCAAGAAGCCTTCTATTTACTTGACACAGTATGCAATCTAAGCTGATATTTTTTAAAACCATTTTTTTAAACAAGCAGATAGTTAAATAAATAATTGTAAAGGATTGACTTCGTTTTCATTCATTTTGTGTTAATTACTGATTAAATTGACTATGACGTATATAGATTTCTATAGAAGCCATTTCCCATATTGAAATGTATTTATATTGACGCAAAGCTAACAAAAGGGTAATCACATCCATTGTTTGACCAGTGCACTGTGCGGAAACAGACAAATGTCCTTGTTATGGGACATTTTCATCCAAATGCACCCTATAAATAAGTAATAGATGAACAGTGACTCGCAACACCCATATTGATCCGCAAACATACTTCGAAGCCTTTCGAAAGCATTCGATCAGTCATATACTCATGGGTCGCTTTACGGCAACCGGCTTAAAGTACGACTCCTTTTCTATAGCAGCCCAGTACGTTTATTTACAGTATGTTCCGCTTATTAAGGAGAGGGGTAGTCAAGAACACGAACGTATACAATGTGCAGTACGTATTTAACATGTTGCGTGGATGTACAATAAAAATAGGTGTTTCTTGTGAGCTTTCTATATCAACAAGATTTTCGATTAGGGTATAGTAATGTAACTTATAAGTAAATAAAGTAGATAAATCCAAAAATACAGTATGCCAAAAGATTTGCGAAACCGTCCCCGAAAGTTCCTTGATCAGTTCTTAATCTCATCTTTCAACTGATCAAGCTACCGCAGGGCCATACTATACTTTAAAATGTGTGGTAAAAATATTATGATCAATCAATTATCTTACATTCCAACCGGTAATCATTTTCATAACCCGAACTAATGCAAAGGAGAATAGTTCTATTTATGAAAGTTTCATTTTCGAATCCATTCTGGACGACCATTTCTGATTTGGATGGCTCTTTGCACATATATTTCATTTCATTCAATACATTTTTCAATACAATTTTTGATGTAACATTTTCATTATCATTAACGACTAACTTCCTTAACGGGCTATGATAAACTGGTACTGATGGTTTAAAATAATTTTACTGCCAAATAACATTAATGGTTTTCAACGACGGTTTATGTCAATGCTAGACACACTCAAAATCAAACGTTATATGAATCCTTTTTTACACTTCACCAGATATTTCGTATATTTATTCTATAGAATGATCTATTGGACAATACTGACCCTGCCATACTAAATAAGTACATGTTCGTTGAAACTTGTGCACACGGTGCCCCGATAGACTGTTATTATAAAAAATAAATGTCCATCAAAACTAAGTACATAGCTCGATTCTTGGGGTAGTTTTGTCCTTCTGGACCAATTTTAAAAAAAATCCCTAGAAGGAATCTCGAGAAATCTTGATTTTAGTTGAGGGCCAAAAAAATCAAAAAATCCATATTCAAATTAATTAATATCATCAAAATACCTACATGAACGTCCGATAAGTGATCCGAGTCGATTTCAACCAGTTTATATTTATTACCGTTATTACAATTATAAATATTTACAACTGACTTAACTCACCAAACTGACTTAAGTACGTTTTTTGTATGGCCTAGCATGTGATTCTTTAATTAATTATGAATAAATAATATTTTCTTTTAAAATTGCCATCATCGGTGATCGTCAAAGTAGGCTGTTAAACGTAAAAATCTGCCTCTTCGTCAAGCTTCAGCAATTGAATGTGATAAACGTCAGAAAGCCCAAGTGAAAAAAGTGCTTGGGAAAATGGATCTTCATGAAAAAAAAAGAAATCTGGTTTGCATATTCTGTCTTTCGAAGGCATCGTCGCTTCGATCGATAACTGAAAGCATAAGAGTTGTTATCCAAAAGTTTCTGCTAGATTTTGAATTCAAACAAAACTTTTATCCATCGGTCATCTGCGGAACACGCCGCGTGGCTTGTGGGGAGATAGCAAGGGAGGTAAAAGGATCCCCATGATTCACAATTACAATCTCCAAAATTCAATCGTCACGCGATCCCAAGGTATGTGCAAATATGAAATTTGTATCGCAGCCGGTACACGTAAAGGTAGAAGCAATTTGCCAGGTTTTCAAGCTAAGAAACTCAAGCGCGGAAGACTCAGATCCAGTCCAGACACAGAAGATGTTAGTGGATCTAAGGCGGTAGCAATTTGTGAAACTTGCTACAGCAAATACGGAAGAGGAAAAAGGCACCGTTGCACTCAGTTCACCCGAACGTCAAATTTGAAAAACATGCTGGAAAAAGGAGAGTCCTCGTCGGGATGGAGTTCTACAGATGCGGCAGTTGCTGACTATATGCGTTCGAAGCCAGAAACACCTGGTAATTTTTTTTTTCGAATTTCACCTAATCTTAAAAAAAAACATATTTTTCAAGATGGCAAATACATTCTTCGTAATCTTCGTGGGAAACCGACTGTATTCAAGAAGGATAACTCTCATCCAGGACCTTTCAAGAATCTACGTGCAGATTCTCTGTTTAAGGTCAAAGCCGAGAACAGTCTGAGCATGAGGAAAACCTTGGGTAGTTAGTACTTTATTTAGAAGAAAGTGTGTGTTATGTAATCTATTCATTATTTAGGTGTGATAAGAAGTATTCGCGCATCGCGAGTTTACCTGTAGTACGGCGAAATTGTTGGAAAAGAACTGACAGCTTAAGGATTTGTTTAAAGTAGTACAGTATCACAGGAAAGGTAGGATCTTCGTCGGATGAGATTGTTGTATATTGCACTGATGTTCCTGAGCTGATAAACAGAACTAAGCGTTCAAGACCAACTGCTGAAGGCGATTTTCTTGTGAAAGTTGGAATTGACGGGGGTAAGAGCTTTTTCAAGATCACTTTATCTGTGATTTCCCCACAAACGAAGCATCGGTCTGACAATGACTTCAAGGATGGCGGTGTAAAGAAACTGTTCATCATTGCACTTTCACCAAACCTCGCAGAAAAGTACGGCAATATTTCCCCGATTTGGATAGACTTGCACGAACTGCACGAGCTCGATCATTTGGTTGCCGGGGACCTCAAAATTATAAACATTATAATTGGCATAATGGCGCACTCCTCGAAGAACCAGTGTCCATATTGCGAGGCTTTCAAGAGTGAACTTGGAATATCGAATGGCATCTCGAGAATCAAAGGAAGCATCATGGAAAACTGCACAAGAAAAGGAAAAAACTTCGCAAGCTGTGTGCATGCTCCTTTGGTTTCCGGTAACAACGAAGACAAAATTTTGAAGCTTTGCCAACCTCCGCCACTGCACATCACGCTTGGAGTCGTCAATACGATTTTCAAGTTCCTCCAGAAAAAAGCGCCAGATTGGGTAGATTTGTGGGTGAACAAAGCACAGGTGAGACATCAACAAAAAGCATACGGGTTCACCCGATCTTTCAGATTACGTCACGGTAAGCTATTCTACTTAATCTTTAACCAATTTCTTAATAATGTTACGATTATCAGGTTCTGAATAATTGCAAAAACGTGTACGCTAAATGTTATTATTTCAAACTTGAACATGGTTTTGAAGAAGCAATTGATGATTTTGCCAGTAGCTGGGAAAAGCTGCAGCTTCCATGTACGTCGAAATACCATATTTTAAAATATCATGTTCCAGAGTTCTGCAGAGACACCGGAAGAGGTCTTGGTTTCCATAATGAGCAAGCTTCGGAGTCCGTTCATTCGGATTTTGACGAGATTTGGCAGCGGTATAGAGCACCTAAATCATCCCAGATTTACAATGATCGGTTACTAAGTGCTGTGATCGACTATAACAGCAATCACATGTTTTAGCTTTCAATAACGTTTATGCCACAATCAATCTCGGTTTACTTTTCTACAATATATGCATCAGCACTGAATTGATATTTTACCTTTCATTCGATCAAGCATAGAAAGCAATGCCTTAACCAATCTAGAACCAGTAAGCCATACAAAAAACGTACTTAAGTCAGTTTGGTGAGTTAAGTCAGTTGTAAATATTTATAATTGTAATAACGGTAATAAATACAAACTGGTTGAAATCGACTCGGATCACTTATTGGACGTTCATGTAGGTATTTTGATGATATTAATTAATTTGAATATGGATTTTTTGATTTTTTTTAGCTTTAAACTAAAATCAAGATTTCTCGAGATTCCTCCTAGGGATTTTTTTTAAATTGGTCCAGAAGGACAGAACTACTCCAAGAATCGAGCTATGTACTTGGTTTTGATGGACATTTATTTTTTATAATAACAGTCTATCGGGGCACCGTGGTGCAGTTATTGTAAATAGAGACTTTGTGTATGTAATTTTTTAATACAGTCGTTGCTGTTCAAACCCGCACAAAACCATTCACGCCAACCTATTTTACTCTAGGCGCCATTCAGCGCATTAGATGCGATACAATAGAATGCAATCATCGGTTTTGATCTGAAACTGGCAGGTCTTCTGTACGTTCCAATCTTCACCGAAAGTTGGCCAGCCGGTCGGGAGTAGGCTCAGATGCCGATAACTGACTTGCGATGATCTGGCTCTGAACACGATATCCACATCAAGGACCTGTCAACCCTCCCTGATTCCATAGATAGGATCATTATAGCGACTACTTTACGTGGGTTTGGATAGCGGCGGAATCAACAGCATGGAAGTTCAAGGAGCCTCAATCAACACAAGACCCCAAGAGGGGGCGAATCCATTTTCCAAAGGTAGGAAGGTAGGAAGGTGGGATTCGGACATCTGTGCGGAATCGCAACGGCATCGGATGCAGGTGTCTCCACGAAAATTGGCGAGACCATGGATGGGCCAGGACTCATCCGGGCTATGGAAAGGAAGAAGGACACGCTCCCCAAAGTGATGGTGGTCACCGAGCAGCTGAATGCTATAGCCAGTTGGGTGAATATCGCTGACTCACTCCAACGCCTTCAGGTTCCTGGATACCTATGCAAGATTCTAGGAAGTTACTTCCAGAATCGCGTACCGGTGTACAATACAGAGGTAGGCCAGAAACGTCTTCAGATCATCGGAGGCGTCCCACAAGGTTCGATCCTAGGTCCCGTGCTATGGAACACGACGGGCGATGAGGTACTACGGCTTGAGTTCCCGTACGGGGTAAAAATAGTCGGGTTCGCGGACGACATCACCCTTGAGATATGAGGTAAATCCATTGAAGAGGTGGAGTTAACGGCATCGCACTCCATTGGCATTGTAAAGAGATGGATATGTTCCAGGAAACTGGATCTAGCCCATCATAAGACTGAGGTCACGATTGTTAACAACCGAAAATCAGAGCAACATGCGACGATTAGAGCAGGTAACTGCACAATTGAATCGAAGAGGTCTTTGAGGTACTTGGGGGTAATGATCGACGATAAGCTGTCCTTTATCAGCCACGTCGATTAGCAGAAAGCCTCTATGACTATAACGGCATTATCCCGCATGATGTCGAATAGTTCAGCGGTGCAAGAGAGAAAGCATAAACTCCTGGCCAGTGTCGCGCTGTCCATACTTAGGTACGACAGGCCGGCATGGATCACCGCCTTGAGTACCAAGAGCTACATGAGTAAGCTGGAGAGTACGCACTGGCTTATATGACTAAGAGTGGTTAGTGCATACCGAACGGTATCATGCGACGCGGTCTGCGTCCTAGCAGGGATGATGCCAATAGGCATCATCTTAAAAGAGGATATCCCAAGTAGCACACATGTTGCCATGAGGTTGAGTAAACATAAATGTGACCTGGTTAGTCATAATCAAGTTGCTACAACTAATTATGATCGTAGTGTGCTGCTTGGGATAGAGTGCTTCGAACAACATGGAACAAGAGGTATTCGAAAGACCCCTAGAACCGCATCTGAGGTTAAGTGGCAAAGGGGATGGAACAACGCCACTAAAGATCGGTGAACCCAGTGGCTAATCCCGGAACTACTTAACGCAGATATTGTCAAGCCACGGCTGCTTCAGACAATATCTCCACAAATATGGGCATGCACAGTCCTCCGCATGCACCGAGAGCGCGGGAGTTGAGGAAACTGCAGAACATGTATTCTTCGCATGTCCTCGGTTCGACGGCGTGAGATCCGGCATGATAGCCGTAAGTGGTCACAACACGACTCCAAATAATTTGGTCCAGAGGAAGTGCCAAGACCGGGACATCTGGGAAGCGGTATGCATAGCAGCCTCCCAGATTGTCCTCGATCTTCAATAAAAATGGCGAAACGATGAAAGGCAGGTTGCGGGGACCACCTACTACTGAAGCTCTAAGTAGTTAGACATAGTGGGTGCTTAACAAGCATAATAGCCCCCTCCCCACAGTAATACCGAAAGGTGATTCCGGGGAGGGGAGGTCTTAAGGCAAGGAATGGGTTTTTAGTAAGTCGAGGAGTTAGCTCCCTCATCTCAAAACTCTGAGTTCTTCAGGAGTCTGGTTGCAGATTTTCCATCCCTTTTTAAAAAAAGGTGGAGGACGCAGAGAGCGTGATTGGACGCAGAACAAACGGAGCGTCGATGGCTGATAGTGAAGAGGCCACGCCAAAAAATTTGATAAAGGTCAGCAAACGAGCTTGCTTCGGGGCTTGTGTTTGAGAGCCCCATGTAGTGACGCCTATAGGATAGTAATGGACAAAACCAATGAAGTGGTGGCTTCTACCGAGCATCGGCATCGAGCATTCTATCGAGGGACTGTTTATGAGCAACGACTCGAGTCCCTGGCCTTCCGAGAACATAACGCTGTCATATTGGTGGGCGGATGGTCGCAAATACGCTGAACATTCACAATCACGTGGTCAATGACAACGGCACCGGAGAGGCCGGTGGTGAGGCGACGCTGACGAACGATGAACTTATCGTGATAGCAAAGTCTCAAACCTGGTGATTAAAACGGCTATTTTGCTGGCTCCCGAAATGTTCAGGGCGGTAATACGTAGATGGTTGAACGAGGGCATCTTCCCAAAGGCCTGAAACGCCAGATCTTTGTATTGCTACCCAAGACAGGGAAGCCATCATGTGATTCATCGGTGTATCAACCGATATGCTTTTTGGAAACGGCGGGTAGTGTACTTGATAAGGTAGTCCTCAAGTACAAAGAGGGTACAGTCGACCTGTCAAACAACCAGTTTGGTTTTCGTGAAAGAAAGTCAACGGTTGCTGCCATGTGCAATGGTTGCCCTTGACGTGACTCGCCAACTCGCTCGAATGTGTTCGGGTTCCTGGGTACTTGTACAGGATTCTAGGAAATTATTTCTAGAATCGGGTACTAGTGTACAACACAAAAGCGGGTTAGGAACGCGTCCAAGTCACAGCAAGAGCTTCGTACTGTTCGATCCTGAGCCCGGTGCTCACGATGAATGACAAAGTGTTGTGACTTTCGTTCCCTAACGGAGTAAAGATTGTCGGCTTCGCGGACCACATCACCCTAAACGTCTGTGATGAACCCATCGAAGGGCCATACACTCCATTGGCATAGTGGAGGGATAGATGCGCCTCAGAAAACTGGAGCTAGTTCATCACAAACCGGCAATTACTGTGGTCAACAACAGAATATCGGAAGAACAGGCGACGATTAGTACAGGTAACGTCACCATCACCTCAAAATGGTTCCTAAGGTACTTGAGGGCTATGATCGACGGCAAGCTGTCCTTTATCAGTTTTCAAAAACATAATATGCTTGAAAAATGAAACACAAAATAATTAAGCTTAAAAACATACCACAGAAAACCCAAGGAGGCAAAAGGTATCGTCCTTTGTTCTAGTACTACTGTACTCATGCCTGTAATTTTCAATACTTCTATTCTATTTTCAGCCCACCGTACACTGACGGAACTTTCAACACTTTCTCTTCATATCTTTCATTCTAGTAAACATTACTATCCACTCAATGCCTCATGGTGATGAGCGAACATCTCCTTCTACATCATAATCGTTACTCCACGCACAGAGAATACAAAACATATCAATTAGGGTATATAAAATCCATTTTTCGTTAGAAACTGTTGCCTTGCTTACACTGGATTGATATTTCATGTTCATGGATAGTGCCAGTTCTATCGAGGCTATTTGCTCCTTGAAGTCAGCAAAGCACACTTCATAAATCCTAGAGGGTTTGAGCTGTTTAGTGGAATACTTGTAACTATAATTTAGAAGAAAAATTAGTAATCTCCATTTAATTCCAACTACCTTTGCTTATCTTCGACAGATACGCGTATTTCGTCTACAATGTGCAGACTTCTTCAGTGTCTCGTACTAATAACTCGAGAGTCGAGTTATTAGTACGAGACACTGAAGAAGTCTGCACATTGTAGACGAAATACGCGTATCTATCGAAGATAAGCAAAGGTAGTTGGAATTAAATGGAGATTACTAATTTTTCTTCTAAATTATAGTTACACTTCATAAGTTATTATGAAAATACACCGTCTTCTGAGTGCTCTATTTTCATATTTTCTTCTATTCATTGTTTAATTACGGGCAATGAGAGAGCGAACTCGCTTGCAAGGGTGAGCAACACAATAAAAGTGGAAATGGCAGTGGCAGCAAAAATGGAGTAAACGATATGGGCGATGACTACATTCTATCTCTCCCAAGCTGTCGAAAAAATGTTGATTCAGCAGATTGGATGTGGATCGAGACTTCATTCGTGTGATGTTGCACCTGATGTCTAATCATTATTGTCAAACGCTTATTGCGTAAAGTTGGTTGCGTAAAGTTAATTTGATTCAACCTAAACAAGTAAATGCATTTAATAAAAATAGGAGGGTACGGACGGGTTTTGAGCAGTTTATTCAGCACCTGTGACATTTGATGAAGCTGTATCTAAAATATAATTAGAACTGCCAATACTTAGACGTTAATCCCTCTGCTTACAACTTCTGTACGAAATATACCTTCATAAACGAGCATTGAACTCAGAAAATTTCATAGCCAGGGAATAAAGCCAGGGAATAGAATTCATTTCCGATCCTGAAAATGTTTTCTTTAGCTGCCCAATGTGTACATAAACTAACAATATAGTATGAGTGCGATTCCATGCATGTGTGCCAAGGCGAAATGAAATAGGTTAGTTCACGATTTACTGCAAACGACAATTTCCTCAACCCACTCCATCGTTTTACCCATCCGCTCTCGAAAACAATCAACCAGAACATGTCGATTGCTATGATCAAAAACTCTTCTACTAGCAGGTTATGAGACAGACGAACACGACCAAACCTTTCGTTTGTCATTGATCGTTAGATTGGCAATGTGTATTTCTTATTTCATTTACTCTCACGGAAATGTTAGACAAAGCGACTGTGACGACAAACGGGATGCTTCGTTTAAAAACAACCAAATGTAAGAAACAGCAGGCTTCACGTTACAATACCGGTGCGCTATATCCATTGGTTAACAAAGGAGAGAGGAAACATGGGCTCTATAAAAAACAACAGTGATGCCATAGCTGCCGCTGAACAGCGAAGCATTATTTATCGTTGAGTACTTTTGGACAGCTCCGAAACACATTTTTTTTGCATATGATAGTGCAAGATGATGGACAATATAATCATACGCATAGATCAACCTTGAATTACTGGAGGGAACATGAAATACATAGTGATTTCAGATCATCTAAATATGAAATAAATTTAACTCAATGTTCAACATCACATGCTGGCAACAAGCCTAAATATGAGAAGGAGCTGATGAAGGCTTTCCCTCCAGTACACGCGATCAAATTCAATGTACACAAAGGCAAAATTTAAGCAAACTACTTCAACAGGTAGAAAACTGATGGTTTTCAAGATGATGTATTTTGATTCTTCAAAATGACAGTAATAAAATGGTAATCAATATATCCATATATTGTGAAATCGAAGGTAGGACTAACAAATCTAGTCATTGTTTTCTGCAACGAAACTGATTTCTACTTTTTAAGAAGCTACCTTCTTTTTTAGCAAGCACTAAGCATTTTTTGACAAACAAAGCACATTCGTTAATGCTACGAAAACAATACTCTGAGATTTTCAAAAAAGAGTCTACGTCGTTTGTGAACACACTTTATTTGATCCGCTAGGCAAAATTCAATTACACTCAGTAGCAAAAATAATACTGTATAACACTGTATACGTAGTTTTTTCAATCCAATTGATGCTGTTTGCCATATTTTGAAGTTCCTAGTGAGTTTCACTAGTTATTTTTGACATTTCAGGCGTAACAAATCATGTGTCTTAATAAGATGAATTCACCTCGGCTTTTTTTTGCACCGATATTTCAGCACGGTCAATATCGGGTGAAAAAGGGAAATACTGGTGTTGATACGTCAACTTTGACGCCAGCTGTAGTTCAAACCACTAGTTGGAAACAGTTCAAATTTCGTCCACATTATTTCCTATGTATTTTTAGGCTATTGTGAAATTTAAAATATGTTATCTAAATTTTTCACAGAAATACGGATTTTTGAAATTGGTATGTCCAAAAATGACTTTTTTCACATTTGTAATGAAAACATAAAATTTATAAGCTCGATCAACATAAAATTTCGACCACATAAGGTCTATACATTGTTTATAGGTGGTGAAAGTTTCAGCTTTCATATATGGTGAAAGTTTCAGCTAAAAATATTGATAATTGACAAAGTTACAGTAGGTTGAACATGACATTTTTTGGAAGCAAAATTTTGCTCGGCTTTTTTTTTGCTACTGAGTGTATACGAACAAACACGAGTACTTCCTGATAATCACCAAGCATGGGCATTAATAGTGAACGTCTTTAAATTTAAAAACAATATTCGACCAGTGCAGTATAGATAATATATTTATTGGCTTAAATAGTCAATGCACATAAAACAAATACTCTGAACATTCGTCGAGAAAGGTACCTGGTTTTTGTTCGTTTACATTTCAACACCTGCGTCAGGCTTTACATTACAGGCCTATGCTTGCCTCCAAATTTTGTTCTCTTGCGTTGCATGTTATACACTCAATCGCATGTTCCTTCGTCTTGTTCCTAAATAATTATCTATGCATATCGATAAGCTCATTTGAGAATATAGCAAGTGGTTTTCAATCCAAACCCGAACCATATAATTAATTTTCCACAATAGCATTAACGAAGATGAAAGACATTGTTATCTACATCTAGATAGACTTCCATACTTTTCGACAATCTGTACCATTTTTGCAATTTTACATGAAAATCATAGATGAATGCAAAAGTCTATTATCAAGACACTACACAAAATATAATCGATCATTCTGAACAGCGCTGGGCGCATCTTCAATCTTATAGAAAATAGACCCCCTTGCCTGAGCGGTAACATTGAAAGATGCAATGTACTAACCTGATTCCTTCCGTTGTTGCTTTTGGCCGAAGCTATGTTTGATTATGCGCACGATATGCTTTGCTAATCAACAACGAAAACAACGTGATAGTTACACACCCCTTTTTATTTACCAATCCACCGTGTAGCGACTGATGATAATAGCCGGTAAAAGAACGAAGCTGCTTTCCGCCGAATAGACCCTTTCAGTCCAGTTGGTAGTATAACATACTGTGCAATTTTTCGGAAACGATCTTCACAGAAAAAAATAAGCATGAATTTGAACACACGGGTATAATTAACAATCATTCAATTGAAAGTTAAAGCAAGCGTAAACAACGAAATTGTTTGCAATCTTCCATATAACAGACCTGATATAGGCAATATCTGGCGTCAATTTACCAGAGATATCCCATGAATTTAGGCCAAATCTAGCATTCCATTTACGTACATTAGACATTGTAGAAAATTTCTTGTTTCCCTCAAACTGTGTAGGTCGTGGTTTTAGTTTGCTTAATTTTCAAAGTAAGAATGAACATGATAAAATATTAGGTCAACACTTTTCTAATTAATAGTCCTAAAATCAAAATATAACCACGTCAAATTATTACCGTGCATAAAAAAGAATAGGCAGAAGTCTTATATTGCATACACAGAAAAAAATAATTAAATTCAACAAGCGCGTAAAATGTCCCCGCGTTCAATTCCAAGCCAAAGGCTTCGTAAACAATGAAATAGTTTGCAATCTTTCATGCGCCATACAACAATGTTCGTATTTATTGTTTGCAATCTTTCATACAACAGGCTAGATTCAGGCGTTATATGGCATAAATTTACATGAAGTATCCCATTATTTTCTGCCAAGTCTAACATTTCCTTTATGAGCATTAGATATCGCAAAAAATTTAATGTTTCTTTTTATCTGTGTCATGTGATAGTCCTTCAAGGTCTACATATAAAGGCGAACACCAGTATCGCCACTATTTTCCTATCCAAACGTGGCTTAGCACTAGGAACATAATGGGTTAAGTAGCGCACGATGATTAGCTAAATGCTTCCCTCGAACGGCCCACACTGCTCAATCGAGGAAATCAGCCGAAATGGCGAAACTTTGATTGAAGGGCTTAGCTCATATGCTAAATCAGTCGTTATCGGAATAAATACTGTTTTATGGTTTATTGCTTTTATTTTGAACGTGTTAAAGTGTCTTAATTACAGTGGAAGATCGACTCCAAAAAAGAATGTATAAGTTTTTCGGAGCTAACGGGTGTCCACTAAATAATGAGAACGAAAAGAATGGGTCAGGAAAAAAATACCAGTGAAGTTTTGTTCAAACTGATTTATTTTATTAAAAGGGTCAACTTAAATCTTCAAACTAAGTTTAGTGAATATTGTCATATGGTCCGTGGTCCGCCGTGCGGCGCAGCTTAGTCGTTATGCTGGAACATGACCGTTGGACGGCAGCCACATCGATTTTTCGGATGCAGCTTTTGATCCTGTTGGTAAGTTGCTTTGTGTTCTTGGCCTTCCAATTATCCTTGTATACCATGGAGCTCAAAAGACCGAAGAAATCCTCGATAGGACGGCACTGTGGCAAATTTGTCGGATTCCGGTCTTTTGGGACATATGGTATATTTTGGCTCTCCAAAAACGTTAGCGTTTTTTTTGCGTAGTGCGATGCGTGTATGTGTGATGCCTTGTCCGGCCAAAACACGTATTTGCCATCCGAGTGATGTTGTTTAAGAAATGGGATGAGTATTTTCTGCAAACACTCTCTTTGGTACACCTCCTGGTTGATGGCCAAACCGCTTGGTTTGAACCACGGCTTCGAAATACCCTTATCGGATATTACGATGTATAACATAACCTTCGATTCAAATTTGTGCTTGAACTTATACATTACTTTTGGAGGAGTAGTAGATTTGTCCTTAGTGTAGAATCGGTCGTTTCCCGGTATTTGAGACTTCGAAAGAGTAAAGTAGCTTTCGTCGTCCAGAACGAAAGATTTTCCGCCATAATTCCGAAACATCCAGCGGCATTGGGATTTCACGGTTTGAATCTGCTCATCTGTGTACTCTGGGAGCTGGTTTCTTTCTACACACTATTCCTTCTTTCTTTAGCGTCTTGCAGATGAGTGACTTCGAACAATGGAACTTTCGGGCTGCTTCCCGTTGACTTACCGAATCCTTGTTGTTGAACATGCTGCGCAGCGAGCGGAGCGTTTTCTCATTCATTATTTTCGCTGACGGCCGCAACCTTTCTTCCGGGTTACTCTCATGCATGCCAGGATACGGTATACGGTGCATACCGGAACTTTTTCACGACAAAAATGGTCCACCGTGTATTTTTTTCCACGATCTTCGTTCGCTTGAAAGAATTGTACAACGCGCGCGCGCAGTTCTTCCTGTTTCGACGGCATGCTGAACACGACTGAACATGGTAGAGTGAAATAAGAGTGTATGAAAATTTTCTGGAGAGTGCAACGATTCATTCATCTAAAGTGACATTTCTATGCGGCCGTTTTTGTTCTGATGGAAAAGTATTGAAATCATTCTCATTTTTTAGTGGACACCCGTTAGATCAGGTATGGGGAAACACTGCAACTAAAAAGAAGTGGAAGAGATTGTTCAGTGAAATTTTAAATATTATCCTTGTTTGGTTACAGATCATCTGATCAAAGTTACTATTTAAAGGGCGTTGGAGTTGATTGAGTTTTATCTTCTTAATTCAGAAATAATTAATAACTATTTCTAAATAATTACCAATTAATGGTTTGCATGAACATAACAACTGTAATGTTCTATTTCTGATTTTTTTTCTTTCAATATTCTCGGTAATCCATAGAATATAACATCAAATCCAAAACACTACTGCCAGACTCTCAATATCTTCAATAATTATTGATTGATTGAGATTCTTAGACCCAGAACTCCATGCCAGTTTCCAGTTTCCGTTAGCTTGGGTCTCAAATCCACCGAATATCGTATTTTGACCTCATGCGATTTGAATTTTTCTTCACAAATCAACATCAAAAATTGAAATTTTGCTATATTTTGAGAACCACTCAAATAACTACCTCAACTTAAATGTAAATGCTCCAGAAGCTTTTTTTATAATTTTTCAGACCTTAATAAAAAAAATTCCAGAAGAAAGTCTATCCGACCTCACCAGAAAAAGTTATAACCGTTGAAAGGCAGCACATTTTAGCACAAAACAGCAAGGTACAGTAAACCCCTGATATGCGCGGATTCTCTTGATGGTGGTCTCAAATGAAATATGGACATTGACCTTTGTTGTTTCATCAGAAAATATCTCGTGTTCCTTCGTATACAGGAAGTTGCTTCGTTAAGCAAACTTGTTCAGTAGATCAAGGCCTTCAGCGATGGTAAATTGAAAAGTTCAGAAATAAATCACTACGTGGCGCTAGTGTACATGTAAACTTATTTTATAACCTGAATCTCGAGATCCTTGACATATAAAGTTCTGTCCAGTTAGAATCTGGAATCACTTATTGTGTTGCAGCGGCACGGAAGAATTCTTTACAGTGGTTTGTTTACCAAGGCGCCCACTTTCTGTGGTATAAATTTCACGTGTGGTTCGTGCAGTGAGTCAAAAGTTATTCCAGATGGAAGCCGAGAGGAGAGAGGAAATTCTGCACACCCATGTTGATAATCCAACGTGGTCCGCAATAAAAATCGCAAAAACGTTGAAAATCGCCAAATCAACCGTGTATGATGTGCTCAAACGTTTCAGGGAGCGAACGCGGGTAGATCGAGTGCCTCAAGGTAAGGGTCGTAGTGGAACATATGACCGCAAGCTGAACCAGAAGGTGTTGAGAACTGCCAGAGCAAACCCTGGACTACCCGATAATGAAATCGCACAAAAATACGCTGCTGCTCGCAGTACCGTTCGAAGAATTCGTTTGCAAGCTGGATATTGTTCTTATCGAGCAAGCAACCAAACAGAACGTTGAAGCAAAGTTTCGTCACCAAAGCTCAAGCTTGGAAATTGTAACAGCACGTTTTGACGAAATACCAAGGATGCCTGCTCATTGACGATGAACCCTACGTCAAAATGGATTTCGGAAAGCTTCCTGGCCAAAAATTCTACGTGGCGAAGGCACGAGGAGATGTTCCTGCGAAGTTTAAGTTTGCTTTTATGGACAAATTTGCCAAAAAAAAACTGATGATTTGGCAAGAGATATGCAGCTGCGGAGCAAAGACCAAAGTTTTCGTGACGAATAAGACAATGGACTCGAAGCTGTACAGGGAAGAAAGCCTTAAAAACCACGTACTACCTTTCATTAAAGCCCATAAAGGTCCCGTGAAGTTTTGGCCAGATTAGGCGAGTTGCCACTACAGCCGGGAAGTCATCCAGTGGTACCGCGATAATAACGTAGATTTCATCGATAAAAACATAAATCCACCCAACTGCCCGCAGTTCCGGCCCAGCGAGAGATTTTGGGCAATAATGAAGCGGAAGCTTTAGAAAAGTGGAAAAACGGATCGGGACGCGACTCAGGTGACCAAAATGTGGAACAAATATGACAAGGAAGTTGACTCCGGAGGTGTGCAGCGGTTGATGGGAGGAATAAAGAAGAAAGTGCCAATTTTCATTAGAAAAGAAGTGAAATGATTTGTATTGAATTTTTTTCTTTAAAGTACAGTAAATTACAATTGTTGTGGTGTATTAAACTTATTTGTACGTCAATCCAGTATCCGAGATACAGATGATTTTATTATTCCGGATTCGAAATGGACATTGCTTTAGCAAGTTGGCGTCTTAGACAAAGATGTTTGGTTTATCGAGGCCTTTTGGATAGTTTTAACATAAGTTCAGAACTATTCCGCTACGTGGCACTAGTTGTACATGTGAACTTTGTGAATTTCCTGTGTTTTGAGATATAAATCGTATAAGTTACTGTTTTAGTAAGTTTCACTGTAAAATTATTAGATCCTTGCCGACCCAAAATTATTCTCGTGGGCTGGTGGCATATAAACTACGTATAATCTGAACCTCGAAATTATTGACATATAGCAGAAGGGGATCTTCAAAAAAGATATTCGAGTGGTCAAAGCTTTTTGAATGGTGTACACATTAGATCAAAACTCGTCCGCTACGTGGCGCTAGTTTTCAAGTGAACTTTTTGCAATATCTGCGTTTTGGTATCTAGATCATGTATGAATTTATTGTTTTGAGGAAATTTATTCAAGTAATCATGGTCTTCCAGACGGTTGACTTCATAGTTCAAAATTATTTCACTGCGAGGCACTGGTGTGTCTTTGATCTATGTTATGAATGTTTATCGCTAATGCACATAAGCGGCTGATTATTCCAACAATTTTGGCATATTTATCTGGCAATTTCGAGATAGTCCTTCTGAGAAGTCTTCCAAACTTGGGTTCTTAAAGAACTTCATGTAAGTCCTTCAGAGAACTTCATGGAGGTTCTTCAGAAAACTTCATTGATTATCTTTAGAGAACTTTATTGAAGTTCTTCAGTGAGCTTCATGGAAGCTCTGCAGGGAACTTCAATGAAGTTTTACAGAGAAATTTCGGAAAGTTCTTCAGAGAACCACATGGAAATATGAAAATATGCTGCTTTTCAACGGTCATAACTTTTTCTGGTGAAGTCGAATCGACTCTCTTTATGCTGCAAAGTTGTTTTTTAAGGTCTGAAAAAATTTAAAAAAATCCTCTGGAGTATTAACATTAACGCAGAGGCCGTTATTTGAGTGGTTCTCAAAGTGTATCAAATTTCAATTTTTGATGCCATTTTGTGAAGAAAAATGCAAATCGCACGAGGTCAAAATACGATATTCGGCGATTTTAGGACCCAAGCTATCGGAAACTGGCATGGAGATCTGGGTTTCAAGACTATTTTCGGATTTTGCGGACCAATGTAATCGAACTTTCCAGAATATCGTATCTCTTTTATTGTTCAGTATTGTCTCCCATAAGACCAATACACTTGGTTCAACGATCATCCAACTTTGCTGCCCTATCATGGAAGTGATTTTCTGGAAGGCCTGCAAATTACTCCTCTACGACGGCTAGAACCTTTTCGTTTGATGAAAAATGCTTGCCAAGAAGGAACTTTCTGGTATAAATTGTTGTTTTGTTTTGTTTCCATCTAATTTGTTCCAATTTCTAGTAACACTCCGGCGAAGGTATTCTTGTATATCTAGTACCGAACCGAACTGTAAATTTTCACCAGAACCAAATTAGACAAAAATAAATCCTCTATCCATCGTCCGTATTAAGTCCGTGATTTTATCAACAATCAATAGGAAACTAGAAATTGGTTCACTGCTGGCAACCCGATTGGTCCTAAGGTCCTAAGAACCTTCCACCTTGCAATACATTCTTGCGCTTTTCGGTACTTTGTTTGTTTGTTGTTATCTTTGTTTTTGTTTTGGTTCTCGGTGTTATTTTGACAGAATATTTAAGAGGCTGTTCATTGTAAGTTATATTTTTGGGGGTGATTCCTTAAAGTCGAGACCGAGCTTGGGATCTATGTGCTGATACTTCACGAGCCAAACACAAACTGTGTACGAACACGTCTCAGAACCAAAATGCCTAACCCCATAGGAATCGGAACGACTAAATCGAAGACATGTTGGAGTCAAACGAAACATATGAGATTGACTGCTGTAGAATACCGTACTGTAAAAATACTAGCAAAAGCTTGCAATCAAATTGACGATACCTAGAATGGAATATTCAGTTATCTAAAATCTTAATCATTCTACCTGCGGAGTTGATAACATCGAAATATCTGCATCAATGCGTGTGAACTATCTCACAATTGTTCACGTTTAACTCTCGCTCTTGTTTCTTATCCAGCAGATCTTCACCTTTTTGCTTCCTTAGTTATGTATAGCAATTATACAAAGTATAGCTATGTTCAATACGAAGCTGAAGCTGAGTGAAACAACTCAAGATCTATGCTTTATTATCGTTCGTTCAGACGATTCAATCTACTGAGAGTTGCCTGTGCACCTCCATAATCATACTGCTCAAGTAGTCAAGCAATATTCCTCTAAGATAAACTAGTTGCCCAAATTGGAAATCGACCTCATTCAGCAGTCTTATGTTGAATCTTCGTTTACAAAAAAAAATACAGCTCATCGAAACTTACCCAAATTTTATTGGTCAATGCAAATCTCTAGCGATCATTTAACCAACCTTTTACTGCTCGATTCTCAGCTCGAATAAGCAAAATAATTAAAGCAACAAAAGTTCATAATTTAATTGAACATATTTAATTAAGTCTAGGTGGCGGGAAAGTGCTATTTAACTCCATCCTAGCTCCAAGTATATTTTGATCTGAGTTATTGAACGAAGCTATTATCAACTAAATGTATGACAATTAGGTTTAAACACTTCCATTATAAAGTGATTATCGATGGGAAATGCATGTGTATTACAATGTAACACATTGGACCCATATTAAAGTCGGAGAAATCTGATTCTGATCTATACGATCTGACCTACTTTCAACACAACAAAATGGAAAAATACGAAAACTCTTAGAACCGTAATTGCGTATTTCTGTACCTGAATACTGGCCGATTCAATGGACCATTTTAACTTTTAACTTTTCGTTTATCTCGTATACGAAGCGAAATTACAAAATAACTGCAATTTTCGAAGAATACATCCAAAGGCCTTTGGAATATATTGGGATAAGTAAAGAGTGCTGGGTGTATGGAAATATATACGGACTATCATTTGATGTTAGACAAAAATTGACGTCCATGGTTCGAGTACCACTGGATACATGCCCTTTCGCTGAATTTTACTAAATAAAAACATCTGTTTTATTTCCAGCCTGCCGCACACTGACGGAACTTTCAACACTTTCCCTTCACATCTTTCATTCTAGCCAAAAACATTAATGTTCACTCTTGGTGCATCATGGTGATGAGCGAACATCTCCTTCTACATCATAATCGTTACTCCACGCACGGAGAATACATAACATAACAATTAATGTATCTAAAAAATGATGCTGTTGAACCACCATGTTGATAGTTATTCTCTGAATGTTAGAACAGAATTGGAATTAAACAAATTGTATGGACATCGTTTTTGTTAGCCTCATTTTTTTTTCGAATACGGTTTTTATATAACAATAGATATATCAAGATTTTGAACCTGCCCGTTTTGGAGCTCCTTAAAAGTGAATAAGACGATTATGATACAGAATGGTAAAAACCTCCAAACAGTCCTGAAGTACGAACTCTTTAAATATATGCACTAAGCAATTATAAAATAAAATCTTGACACAATTCAACAAAACCGATTTTTTATTTCAGTATAACTGTGTGTATAGACTGTTCCAGAAAGTATAAGCACACTTTCAAAATAACAAAATGTCATGTTTTTTTAGTTTTAATAATTTTGTTTGGCAAAACAGATTTGTATTTGTGTTTCATGTGATAATTTACTCTCGTTTAATCAAAATATTTAATCGTAGCCAAGACTCTTAACTTTTCCTCGAACATGACCCATCAGCTTCTGCACAGTGGTACTTCCCACCATTTTGACCACTTTTGGCCAATCTTTTTTAAATTTTTGGATGTCGTCCGCTGGTTTTATGAATTTTGCTCTTGATTAAGCCCAAAAAGTCTCGATTGGCCTGGCCTCCGGGCAGTTCGGCGGATTCATGTCTTTCGGCACGAAACATACATTTTGACTTTTGTACCATTCTAAAGTGTCCTTTGCGTAATGACATGACGCCAAATCAAGCCAAAACACTACTTGACCTTCGTGCTGCCTCATCATCGGCAATAATCGCTTCTGGAAACATTCCTTGACGTATTTCTAAGTGTTCATCGTCTCCGTGCTAATGTACGGATTAGATGTTTTACCACACTCGCATATTGCCTTCAGAACCATAACCATATTACCGAATTTTTCGGTAAAAATTGCCTTCTCCGTTTTGGGGATGTCTTTTTCTTCGCTTACAGTATAGAATTGTGGTCCGGGAAGCGTTTTATAATCTAGTTTCACATACGTTTCATCGTCCATTATTATACACCCAGAATTTCTACTAAATAACGAATCGTAGAGTTTCCGGGCCCGTGATTTCACGGACGCGAACTTTTTTGGGTTTTTTCTGCTTCCGGTATGTTTTTAGCCCAAGTCTTTCTTTGGCACGCATCCCTAGTAGCACACATGTTGTCATTTGGTTGAGACAACCATAGGGACCTCGACGAGGTCCCTAGTTTTTTCGCAACATCCCGAACGGAAGTCGCTGGTTTTCGCTTGTAGGCATCCCTGATCTTTTTATCGATATCCGGACTAACAGGACCGGATTTCCGACCACTCTTAGGCGCATCTTTAAACGTACACTGTTCTCTATATTTTCGAATCGCAGATCGTACCGCCTCGACGCTTACACCCTCTTCCTTGGCCAATTTTCTCAAGGAGAGTCCGCTCACAGTGCACCATTTGTGCACGATACTTTTTCGTTGTTCCGGAGTAAGACCGCGCAATTTGATAGGTAACACAAAACTGAGCACTTTTTTATGCTATGTCATTCATAACTGTACAAACAAAAGGACGCAGCCAAAACATGTTGAAGTATTTCATTATATTCAAAGTGACCGTTAAAATAAGGTGTGCTTACACTTTCTGGAACAGTCGTTAGGTTAAATTGGACAACATTATTTACAATTTCTGGTCTCCTAATTTTTGAACATTGTGCAGAACAAGGGTGCCGCTGATGACATAAGGTACATCAGATCCGAAAATGTAGGATGGATGCTTTTGTTATGACAGTTGAATCGCTCTTCTAGAATTGAGAGCCTTTACTGTTCCTCCAGGAAACCAACGGAGGCAGACACTGTTTTGGCCGAATTGTGCAACCAGTCATTACACCCAACCAGTCTGAAACAAGAACAATAATGTTGTTTTGTACCCAAAGCGACTTTCCTTTTGGCGCAACCGAAAAATAATCAATACTTCAGAAATTAGAAGAGAATTGGACTTGAACAAATTGTTTGGCGATCGTTTTTGATAGTATCATATTTTTCGAATACGGTTTTTATATAACAACAGATATGATTACAGGTTGAAATGTATACTGCCCTTCATTGTTTAGGCCGAATTTTGTACCTGCCCACTTTGAAGCTCCAGAGAAGTCAATAAAACGATTATGATGGCAAACATCTCCAAACAACCCTGAAGTACAAACTCTTGAAATATATGTACTAAGCATTTGAAGCCTGTTCACGTTAAATTTCGCACACTAAGATAATGTCAGTAAACCAAATCTTGACACAGTTTCACAAAACCGATTGTTTATTTCTGTATAATAAAGTTATATACACAGCAAAAACAGTTGATCGAGATGTAAATCCTTCTTTCTGCAAAAGTCTAGAAATTTCCGTGGTAAACCAGACTCTCATAACTTGCTCCACAGAGAACAGACATCAAGGCTCGAACTTTTTTTCCAATTTACTGTGTAAATTTTTAAAAGCAAACCGTCGGAAAAACAACGCCGCCTTGTCTAGCATTAAAAAAACTAAAATTGACAGACTATCAAATCTCGAGGCGGGCAAGTGGCGCCATCAACATACGATTCACCAAAGCTAAAGAAAATGGGCAGCAATTTTAAAATGGCAGTTACAGAAATTTACACTAGGAGGGTACTCCAACTTGGATGTCTGTTCTATGTGTTTGCTCTTCAAACCAAAACTAATAATTGCCACGATGCAATGCGGTATAAAACTTAAAACCAGGAAGCTGCTTGAAGTCTGCTTTAACGTTTGTTACAATTTGTCGTAGATCTTACGCGCTCTTGTTTTCGAACTGATTTCCTAAATTTTTATTTTTGACATTTTTATTTTTGCAAAAAAAAATATGTGGCTAATAAACCATGTCTTGATTTTGCTGTGCGCATACCTTACCGTAATTAACATGGATGCAGATGTTCCAATTAAGAAAACAGTGACGTCCAACTGAGACATCAGTGACATCTGTACCATCAATTGACTCTAACATTGGTGAATATTCTCAAAATGTTAAACATGGAAAAAATTGGCTCCACACACTATGGATCTGTTCCTAAACCATGTAGACGCATTTTTTTAAATCTCAGCCCCTCTCCTCCGCTCTCGTAGACTTTTCTCCAAACTTTTTTTGAATTTTTAAATGGAGCGTAGACCTTGGACAGACCACCCCCATTCTCCCCTCAGAAAAGTATACATGGTTTATAAATAGCCCCTATGCTGAAAAAAAACCGTGAGACATCGTTTTGGACTTGATCCAGATCTGTTATCTGGATCAAGTCTAAAAAGATGTACTTATTGAACAAATATAAGAGAAGTTTAAAAACCCAACAACAATGAGAAATGAAAACCTTCAACTCTTGACAGTATTGCCTAGTTCATGGACAGTGCCAAAAATTATGGGGAAAGCATATGTATATTTATATGTATATAGGGAGTGACGAAGCTAAGAAAGTGAATGCACTCCTTTGTTGTCCGCTTTTTTGGGCTGGAACAAAGACGATTTTTACTTGATTTCACGCTCTTCTTGCGTGAGGCTGGTCTATCAGTTGGGGCATGCGCACTAACTCTTGTCCTAGCCTTTTATGGTTTATGGTTATAGCACCATTAAAGGGTGTATTCGATAAAAATGGTACACACATATATACTCATCAAAATTAAACTGATTATCGAATTTTCTTGAAATTTTCAGGGAATGAAGAACTACTAATAAGTTTTGATTTACAACATTTGTTTTATTCAATTTCGTCTCCCATCCCGAATGCCCGCACCTTCCTTTTCACTCCACCTATCAAATTTTGTACAACCGATTTTCCCAGTGTGTTTGTTGTTTTTACCCAAATTTTCTTCAATTCTAGCTCTGTTTCTGACTGACCTTAGACATGTTTGGACGGTTCTTGAATTGTTGTACGACTTTCCTGGCCATTTTACTGTCCATTTGACCACTTTTACGACCACTCCCTTCCTTCCTTTGGACACTCAGACGCTCATTGAAGGTTCTTATTACACGAGACACAGCTGTATTTGCAATTCCAAACCTTTTAGCAATCCACCGGTGGGACGCCCCTGGATTTTGATTGTGAGTGCACAAAATTTTCTCACGGACAATTTCTTGTTTCGACGACATGACTGGAACTACTGAATGTAAAGGGTGATACGGTAAAAATTTAGTCAAGGGAAAACGCGTGTAAATCGGTGAAATCGTTTATTTAAAAAATCAAATTAAATTTCTTTTTCAAGTTCAATTAGTATAAAATTCAGGAAAAATATTCAGTTAGGCTTCCGCTTTTCCAAATCCGAATTGCCGGGCCTTACGCTTGACCCCTGCCATCAGATTTTGTACAGCCACCTTGTCCACCTTCTTCGCCGCAGAAAGCCAGTTTGCCTAGAACTGCTGCTCGTCCTTAGCAGTTTTTTTGGTCTTCTTTAGGTTCCGCTTGACAATAGCCCAGTATTTCTCAATTGGGCGGAGCTCTGGCGTGTTGGGAGGGTTCTTGTCCTAGTGAACCACCTGCACGTTGTTGGCGGCGTACCACTCCATGGCCTTTATACCGTAATGGCAAGATGCCGTGTTTCTTCAGAAAAGGCAGCAGACGTTTATTCAAACACTCTTTCACGTAAATTTCTTGGTTGACAGTCCCGGAAGCTATGAAAATGCTGCTTTTCAAGCCACAGGTACAGATGGCTTGCCAAACCAGATATTTCTTTGCGAACTTTGACAGTTTCGTGTGCTTGAATATATCGGCTACCTTTCCCTTCCTTTTGCCGTATAAAACTCCTGTCCCGGAAGCTGCTTGTAGTCGGCTTTGACGTAGGTTTCGTCGTCCATTACCACGCAGTCAAACTTCGTCAGCATCGTCGTGTACAGCCTCCAGGATCGCGCTTTGGCCGTCGTATTTTGTTTATCATTGCGATTTGGAGTCACTACCTTCTTGTAAGTCGATATTCCGGCTCGTTTTTTGGCTCAATGCACGGTTGTAGACGATACACCCAGCTTATTTGCGGCATCTCGGAGAGATAGGTTAGGGTTTCGCTTGAAACTTCCGGCAACTCGCTTTGTCGTCTCAGCGGCTTCCGGTTTTCGATTTCCCCCCGATCCAGACTTCCTGGCTGTCGACAAACGTTCCCCAAACACTTTAATTACATTTGTAACGGTTGATGTGGCAACTTTTAGCGATTTTGCCAACTTTGCGTGCGAGTAGCTCGGATTTTCGCGATGCGCGAGCAAAATTTTGATACGTTGCTCTTCTTGCTTGGACGGCATTTTGACAACTGAAGAGTGAGTTCCAAAATCAAAATAGGAGCAACATTCTACACACACACACCTTCAAAATGAGGGGTGTTCAGGTTTTTTAAATGCAAAATTGAAAGAAATACGTCAAGTTGATATTGACCAAATTTTGACCGTATCGCCCTTTATAACTATAAAACTTGGCAGATGTAAATAATACACTATGGATAAGATCTACTCAAATTTCTAGGTTTAGTACGTATGAGTACGATTCAAAAGTTACAGAAGATTTTCTGTGTGCCATTTTTATCGAATACACACTTTACTCACTTTCTGAAAAGAGAAGAAGAATGCGTAGACAGAAAATCCTCCCCCACACACACACACGCACACACAGACGAACAAATACGCTACCTATTTTTGTTCCTTGGTTTCCTAGAAATTTTGCGTTGCAGCGATTAGGAACATGATAATTGTTAATGTGTGGTATGTCTGTCCAAAGCACATGAACCCTCCTATTTGCTCGTAAATTCGATCAATTGATGATTTTTTAAAGAAGGCACATCTTAGGAAAAATTTCTTGGCGGCAGGTACCCTCCAACAGTTTGAACAAAAAATTGAAGAAAGTGTCAAAACTTGTCGCTAAGAAGTCTGTGCTATATCTTATGAAGAGCGTCCACAAGAAGATGCACCAGCAAGCATACAATCGCTAGATTGCAAATATTGAGAACACTAACCTGATGTGCTAATCTAATGTAAAGAGTATATCTAATAAAACTAGAGTTTCCTATACATGAGTAGTATTTTTACTGAAAACCGGGTGCGACTATACTTTCTGGGGCAGTGTTTAAACCAACTGTAAGGATGCTGCTGAAGCCCCTCACGTTTAAATGGTCATAATGAATGTTTATGCAAAATTAACAATATAAGGATTCGCTAATTGATATGAGACTGCCATTCAAAGTCAGACTAAGATTAAATATACACAATAAAAGTTCTATAGAAACATATAAACCTAACAGTAGGTAATGTATAAGCTTTATAGTAAATATGAAACATAGATGGAAGCTAAGATTCACAATGATATATTTTAAAAAAAAACATTTCTTTTTGCGTTAATAATATGTCTATGACGTTTTCAAAAGAAAATTTGTCAAGCTTTCTGAAAAAAATATTTGCAAGAATGGAGGATCAGGAATAACATTTCAAAAAGGCAAAAAAATAGAAATATAAAAGTGCATGCAATGCAACTTTATAAACACTATAACTTGAAAACAATGACACGTAGAAAAAAGTTTATCACGTAGTTTTTGACGTAGGACTACGTCTTTCATTTCTATACTGGGGCGCCGTTCTAAAATTTCTAAAATCGACCGCGTTACGGGTCGTTTTGGATATTTTGAGCGATAATAACTAAGTCATTGCATAAACGATTTTTATATCGTTTGCACCAATCGATTGGAAATAATACTACGTATCAGTTTTAGTAATCAAGTAAATTGATTTTTAACATTAACTTATTAAAAATAACGTAAATGTAAGGTGATGTCTTATAATTTCGATTCGCAGAGTAAATTAACCAAATTTCCTAGCACAGTTTTCAAATCTAAGCAAGAGACGTCCCACATCGTCTTCTTCTTCTTATTCTTTGTTCTCGAGAGGTAGATTCTGTTTCACGCAAGTGTTTGGCGAAACATCTGATTCCCCTCCCCTTTTAATGAATTTGATTCACATTGCTTTAGTTGATACCCCCTTTTGTTCATGCAATGGTACCCGATGCCATGATAAAAGACACATTTCCGAACAAATGCCTCATTCGTTCGGCAGCATTGGAGCTGCGCGGATCTCCCGGTGGGAGGAAACGCTAGGCAGTAGTGCCCAGCATTGGCAGCAGTAGCCGGCGGTACCCAGTAATGCCCAGCTGGTCGCGGCAGCAGCAGCTGGCGGTCGGTACCCAGCAGTGCCCAGCTAACGTGTGTGTGTATGTACAATTTGCCCACCGTCCGGCATGCATCTGAAATTATAGGCTAGCCACTCAGCGCGCATGCGCGTTAGCTTCGATCATTGCTTCTGACCAGCAAATGGCCGGTTTATACATTGCACTAGTCTTCTTTTTTTTTTTTCACTTCACTCTGCCATTTATCATAATTCCTCGTTATGACGCGAATTTATATCGACTTCAAAACTGCTAATAATCATGAATACACTCGTGAGCAAGCGGAAAAATACTCTAATTTAACCTTTTTTACCCGGGTGGCACAATACTAATAGCACCAACAAACAAAACAAAGCTAATTTAAGTCTGCCTCCGTGTGCAGACAAAATACTATTAAATGGGAAATGCTACCCATCATTATATATTTTGGGAAGGAATCGATTATATTCACTAGTCGTACACAAAACGCGGAGTTTTATGATTTGCTGTTTTTATGAACTGTTTGCTTAAGTTGAATTATGAATTGATTTTGATATTTTGTTTCGCGAAAACGACACAGCAAAAACAAAACACGTCAGTTTCAAAACACGGCTTGCTGCGATCATTCACTCAGCAGTGCCCAGCTGACGTGACTTAAAAAGCAGCTGACGATGGCAGTACATACAGTGGATTCATGTCAAATATTCAGGCCATACATACAAATTTCGATCGCGTTCCCCTACAATTGACGAAACCCAATTTGCCAAATTAAAGAGTTTGTTTTAAGATATTATAAAATAGCATTACAACGCATCGTCCCAATATGGCGTAACTTGAAGAGCCCGGATAAAATGGCCGAGCAGCGTCTATCTATATGTAAATCCTGATTTTCTCTGTTCTGACAATTTCTTAGGGTGGTTTCCTACCAATTATTCAGGCCCAATTATACTTGAGAAGGCCGAGAAGCAAATTTGATCGCGTACCATGTTCCCCCGACAATTAATACAACCCGTTCTTTTCAGGGCGACCAAGACAATATGCAAATCGACATTTTCACTACATGGCGTTACTTCAACATGGTGTTACTTCAAGAGCCCGGAGAAAATTCAGGCCATCTTGCTACTTGAGAAGACCGAGAAGCACATTTCGAACGTGTACCATGTTGCCCCGCGACAATTAAATAAAAACCAGTCCTTTTCAGGGCGAACAAAACAATGTTACCAATTAAAGAGTTTGTTAAAATATTATTTTATCATAAGATAATCGACATTTTCATTACAACGCTGATGCTGCTTATCTATATGTAAATTCCGATTTTCTCTGTTCTGACAATTTCACAGGGTGATGGCTGGCCCACAATTGATACGTTGCGGATGCGTTTGCGTGAATTTGACAGTTTTCCCATAGGTTTTCTGTCAAATTTATGTCAACGCATCCGCAACGTATCAATTGTGGGTGGCCCTTGATTACCTGCCAATCATTCAGGCCATCCTGCTACTTGAGAAGACCAAGAAGCCAATTTGATCCCTATGTTCCCCCGATAATTAATACAACCTGTTCTTTCTGGGCGACCAAAACAATTTTCCCAATAAAAGAGTTTGTTAAATTAATATTTTATCTTGAGCTAATCGACATTTTCACTACATGGCGTTACTTCAACATGACGTTACTCCAAGAGGCCGGAGAAAATTCAGGCCATCGTGCTACTCGAAAAGACCCCCCCTCTTCCCGACCATTAATAAAAAGGGTCCTTTCAAAACAATTTTCCCAACTAAAGAGTTTGTTTAATTGATTGTAGAGAAGGAACAGAATATAGAAGAAATAAATTAACTTCTCATGATATTCTAGCTATGTGTAAAGACATTTGAAAGATAATATCTTTACTGATTTAAACTCTGCTAATATTAATTTTCATTATTATTAAAAAATAACAATAATTCTTATTATTATTACAATATTTAATAAAATTATTAAAATTGTCCTAATTGTCCTCCATCTAAGTCCCAATGACTTCTCGGAAGAGTTGGAAATCTCAGCTGACAAATTGTTGACCTATATCAAAGCGTCTAAGAACATGAATGCCCCAGATTTCGATAACATCTTGAACTTGGAGCTCAAGCAATTGAGCCCCCAGTTCTATAACCATCTGGCGATGGTTTTCAATCAATGCCTGCGACTTAGCTACTTCCCCTCGTGTTGGAAGTCTGCCAAAGTCATACCTATCCGGAAACCTGGGAAAGCCAATCAGCCTTCTCTCAGGAGTATCCAAGCTGTTTGAGAAAGCGATCCACCGTCGGCTTCTTTCATCTGCCGACGGGCTTAACATCTTGCTGGACGAATAATTTGGCTTCCGACGTGGTTAGTCAACAATTCACCAACTTAACCGAGTCATTAGCATCCTCAGACGGAACAAGTCTGTGTCGAAATCATCTGCCATGGCACTTCTCAACATCGAGAAGGCCTTTGATAACATGTGGCACGATGGCTTGGTGTACAAGCTGCATCGATACAATCTTCCCATCTATCTGGTGAAGATAATTAAAAATTATCTGTCGGACAGGACATTCCGTGTTTCGTTGCAGGGTGCAGTTTCCGATGCACAGGAGATTTCCGCCGGTGTTCCGCAGGGAAGTATACTAGGTCAATTTCTGTTCAACCTATTCAACTCGGACATACCCCGCTCCCTGAAAATGGATCTCTGTCGTTGTTCGCCGATGATACCGCAGTCGTCCACAATGGTAGGGTAATAAGAGCGCTTACAGCGAAACTGCAGCGAAGCCTGAATGTTTTGTCTGAATATTTCACCGAATGGAAGATCTGTATCAATGCGGCGAAGGCCCAGGTCATTTTGTTTCCACACTCCGACTCCCCCAGACTTGTTCCGCCTGAGGATTGTAAAATAAGCCTAAACAACACAACAGTGGAATGGGCCAAATCAGCTGTCTATCTTGGCATTATCATAGACAGCAAGCTTATTTTCAGGGAGCAGGTTGACTAAACGGTCACAAAGTCTAACGTTCTGTTGAAGCTACTGTACCCATTGATCAACAGAAGGTCTACATTATCCCTGAAAAACAAGTTTGCTGTCTACAAGCAAATCATACTTCCAGTCATCGAGTACGGCATGCCAATCAGGGAGAGCTGCGCAAAACACATCACCTGAAGCTTCAGCGTATTCAAAATAAGTTCCTCAGTTCCTCCTGATCCTGAACACCCTCCAAGGACAAGAACATCTGAGGTCCACCGTCTGGCCGAGATAAAAATGCTCGACGATCGCTTTAGTGAGTCTATCAATCGGTACAGGGCACGATGCCTAACATCGGATCACCAGATCATCCGGAATCTGGTTCCCCACTCCTAGGTTTTTCCAATTGTAGTTTTAGTTGTAGATTAGGTAGGTTATCAAATTTTTAAACTAACAATGCACCAAGGGCTTAACGAAAAATTTCATGTAAAACATAAACATTTCAAACACAACAAACTCAAAAAAATTAAACAAAGCTGTAGAGCCCAATGGGCTGAAACACTTAAAATGTTAAAATAAGTATGACAAATGACAAATGAATTGGAAATATAAAACATGTTAACTAAAAAACTTAACTATCATTCGTTGTCCAGTTTGACTTCCTCGATAGCCTAAAAACGAGTGCTAGAACTTTGTCCCAACACATGCTCGAGAAGTATCGTGCGGTGTACCGCAAGCGGAAGCGTGAGATGGAGAAGAAAGAAGAAGAAGAAAGAGTGAGACTGAACCTAGCACTGGACCATTGTCTGTACTACTCGGACCATAAACAACAAACGATAAAATACCAAACGGCCCTTTTCAGGGCCACTTAAGGAGTTCTAAAGAGTTGAATTCAAGATTTTCATACACAGTATTAACGCTCCTAAAACACCTAAAGACTAATATTATTTGCTTTTCTTCCATGGAACAGAACCAACAACAACGACCACCCATTCGACTGTCTACCAAATCATCATCTGGTACTCGACAATTACCGGTTCTACTCGGATCACTCCAGGAACAGCGAATAACTGAATACCAAACGGCCCTTTCAAGAGTTATAAAGAGTTGACTATATTAATTTTCGTGGAAAACTAAAACTAAAGTAGATATTTATTAATTCTATTACAATTCCTCCACATCAACAAGCAGTCCTACGTCGACTTTGCAGATATGTCACTGACATATCTCACCTTTTCGTTTTTGTTACAAAATAAAAGATCATTCAAAAACCTTAACCAAATGGAAAAGTAAGGCAAGTTTTGAATACTTTACGAAAAACTTTATTATTTAAAAAGATCAGTACTTCTGCGATAATATTTAAGGAAAGAAAAGATAGGGAAAATTATTTAACACAACGTTCGATAAAATGTAAAAGAAATAGTTTTTTTCAAAATAAAGTTTTTAGTAAAAATTCACTTTTCTTTTTATTTTTTAATAAATATATATTAAAAAAAAGTTTTTACTGGGTATACACACTCAGTAGCAAAAAAAAAGCCGAGCGAAATTTTGCTTCCAAAAACCGCGTTGTTCAACCTCCTGTAAATTTGTCAATTATCAATATTTTTGGCTGAAAATTTGACAACATTATACAAAATGTATAGACCATATGTGACCAAAATTTCATGTTGATCAAATTTATGAATTTGGAGTTATCATAAAATATGTGAAAAAAGTCTTTTTTTTGCACCGATGTTTCAGCAAGGTCAGTATCGGGTGAAAAAGGGAAATGCTCATGTTGGTGCGTAAACTTTGACGCCAGCTGTAGTCCAAACCACTTGATGAAAACAGTTAAAATTTTGTCCACATTATTTTCTGTACTTTGATAAGCTATGAAGAAATTTGTAATATGCTACCTAAATTTTTCACAGAAATACGGATTTTTGAAATTGCTATGTCCAAAAATGGCTTTTTTCACATATGTTATGGTAACTTCAAGTCTATAAATTCTATCAACATGAAATTTTGACCACATAAGGTCTATACATTTTGTATAATGTTGTGAAATTTTCAGCTAAGAATAAGGATAATTAACAAAGTTACAGGAGGTTGAACATGGAGTTTTTTGCTAACAAAATTATGCTCGGCTTTTTTTTGCTACTGAGTGTATGTATATAAAAAATTTTGGAGAGTCCTTTTTATTATCAATTACTTTCCTGAAGAAGCCAAATCGATCAAACCAACTATTGCACAGTCTTCAAAAAGTCGATTTTAACGCTCTCAACTGATAGCTCCCTAAATAGTGGAGCTAGAGCGATGGCGTCTTTGTAGAACATTATATTGTCCTTAGAATTTAAGAAAAACAAATTCGGTGAAAAATGTGTTGTTTTAGGTTCGTTCTTATAAAACGGTCTCTATATACAGTTGGGTTAAACATACAATTTGTATGTCTACAACAAAGTTATTTGTATTGACTTTTTCTACAACTTTGCTGAAGACATCAGCTCTCTATCTCAAAATCCTAAAAAAGTTGAATCTCACTTTTAGGGGGATTGATCACAAAAGTCATACCGTCAAAATACGAAGCATTGCCAAAGACGCGATCGCTCTTGCTCCATTTTCAGTTGAGAGTGTAAATCGACTTTTTGACCACTGTGCATCATTGAGTTGTAATATTGTTTAGCCAAAGCAGTCATTTTATATACACTCTTCTCAAAATTTAGGCCATATAAAAAATGGCAAACTAATAATGCGATGATGATTAACATGCTTGGTCATTAGAAACGTTTGTGTGAAATTTGAAGCAAATAAAAAAATATTTAATACAAAAATCCCAAAAAAATCGTCATTTGCGGTGGAGTTGCCCTATTTCGAAAATTTGCCAAGCAGCACAAAAAGTGAACTTTCCTCTACTATAATACGCCAATTATCATATCTGTTAAGGCCAAACGATACTAGTAACCTATGATTCTTCTGGTAGTTAGTGGCTGTACTGCGCTAATCTCTCACTTACTCGGAAACAAATCTCAACAGTCAGACGAAGAAGGGAGAATCATTTGTCTATTACCCATGTTTGACGAGCATTTGTACAGCCATAATTTATACAGTGATTATTCCAATGACCTGTGACCGTCGTGAGAATTTAGGCCCGTGCTTCAGGTATCTCCCCGCAGCACAACCAAACTAATTAAAATTAATGCTTTGTACACTTTTGTTTATTCTGAAAACATCAACACCTAAAGTTATAAATGCAGCCTCATTTCATCCCACCGCCTCCAGTTTTATCCGGTAGCTAAAAGTACTAAGTTGAATCGCAATCGGGCGTGCGTATTACAATAATGATTGAACTATTGATCGTTTTCTTCTTGTGCAGCTCACTAGTGTACTATGTGAAATTTCGTCTATCGCGAAAGCGCCTTTACGAATTGGCTGCGAAAATCCCGGGCCCATTCGATTTGCCACTGATAGGTAGCTCGTACCTGGGTTACGGTTTGGACTCAACGCAAATCACCGAGTACCTCCAGCAATTCATGCACACGATAGAGACACCGATGCGAGGTTGGCTAGGACCGTTCCTCGTTGTTCTCTTCGACAAACCGGAACACCTGTCGGTTATACTGAATTCACAGAGCTGCGTGCAAAAGTCACCTCTGTACAAGTTCTTCCGTTTCGAAAAAGGTATCATATTTACCGAGAGAAATCTTTGGCGATTGCTCCGAAAACGACTCAATCCCACATTTTCGACCCCCACGGTTCGAAGCTTTGTGCCCGTGTTTGATAGACAGGCAGATAAGATGGTGGAGCTATTGGATCAGTTCGTCGGAAAAGAGGCTTTCGATTTACTACCGAAAACTTCGGTGTACACAATTTCCGCTACACTCATCAACTTGATGAAAGTCGACATTCACACCGATGATATCGAGTTCAACGAGGTGTTTGCCGATAATGCTGAAAAGTAAGAGTGATTACGTGAATGTTCGCTCATATGATAAGCAATGGATTTCTTTTCCAGAATGTGGGTACTTCTATTCAGGCGGATATACAAACCTTGGCTGTTCCCGGAGTTTATCTATCGGCTCACTCCAGAATTCAAAAAGGAAAGCAAACGAATTGCCCAGCTACAGGAACTGTCCCGTGAAGTGAATTCCTTGCCATGTACGTTTCGATCCTGGTTCAGAGCTTACCACGTTTGATTTTTGTAGGTTCACGATGCACGTATGTCAACGGACCCGAAGGTTTTGGAAAGTACAAGGCCAAATGAAGAGGTACTAATTGATCGGTTAGAACAGATGGTCTTCAAAACTGGTGAAATCGATCATGCTACAATGATGAATAATATCGATACGTTCCTGTTCGCTAGCAATGATACCACAACGAATGTCATGGCCAACAGCATACTAATGATGGCAATGCATCCGACCGTGCAGGAACGTACCTTCCAGGAGGTCTGCGAAATCGTACCATCATCGGGTGCCATCACTGCAGAGGATCTATCCAAGCTTGTATATCTGGAGATGGTGATTAAAGAAACTATGCGGCTCATCCCCGTTGCTCCGATAGTTACCCGAACATGTGAGGAAGAGCTGCAAGTCGACCAGTGGACCATACCGGCCGGAGCAATAGTTGCCATGCCGATCATGAAAATCCACCGAGATCGTGCACTTTGGGGTGAACGATCGGAGGAATTCGATCCGGACAATTTTCTTCCCGAAAAATGTGCCAACCGGCATCCATACGCATATCTACCCTTCAGCGGTGGGCTGCGCAACTGCATTGGCATGAGATACGCGTGGGTGGCATTGAAGGTGGCACTGGCTAAACTGATTAGAAGGTACAGGTTTTCTACGGATTTGAAAATGGAGGATATTAAATTCGAAGCGTCGCTCATATTGCTACTGTCAAATAAACACATGGTTCGTATTGAGCGAAGATGAATGATTGATTGAGACGAGTACTTTTCTTTGGATGACATAGAGTAATATGGCGATGAGAAGGTGGCGGATTGAATAGCCGGGTCTTTTAGCGGCGATGCAGTGTTCATGGAGTCTAATATTTTATATTAAAGGGTGTTCCGATCAAAATTTGGTCAAACAGTAATGTGTGTGAGTCGATCAATGTTTTTATTAATAAGTCAAATTCTTTTTCTTTTTCAAATTCAGTTAATACAGGATACAGGAGCAATATTCAGCTAAGCATCCTTTTTACCGAATGCGAATTGCCAGGTCTTTAAAATTTTGCCATAAAATTTTGTACAGTCTCCTTGTCCACTTTATTCGCCGCAGAACGCCAGTTTGCCTTGAACTGTTGCTCGCTCACAACAGCTTTTTGAGTCTTCTTAAGGTTTTGCTTGACGATGGCCCAATATTGTTTGGTTGGGTGGAGCTCTGGCGTGTTGGGAGGGTTCTTGTCCTTGAGCACCACTTGAACGTTGTTGGTAGCATACAACTCCATGACCTTTTTTGCGTAATTGCAAGATGTCAAATCAGGCCAAAATAGAACGGTAGTAGACGTTTTTGTAGGCACTCGCTCAGATAAATTTCCTTGTTGACGGTTCCTGTCGCAATGTAAACGTTTCTGTTCAAGCCATGGCCTGCCACACCAGATATTTCTTCGCAAACGTTGACGCTTTAATGTGCTTGAAAATATCTGCAACCTTTCCCCGTCCGGTTGCCGTATTAAATTCTTGCCCAGCAAGCTGTTTAAAGTCTGCTTTGACGCAAGTTGACGTGTTTTGTTTATCGTCGCGATTTGGAGTCACCACTTTCTTGTAAGTCAACAGGCCAGCTCGTTTTTAGCTCTATCCATGGTTGAAGGCTCCACTCCCAGCTTCTTTGCCACATCTCGGACGGAGAGGGTTCCACTCTAAACTGCGGGCAACCCTTTTTGTCGTCGCTGTGGCCCCGTCTTTCGATTTCCCCCCGATTCAGCTTTCCTGGCTGTCGACAAACGTTCACCAAACACTTTTAATACGTTGGTAACAGTTGATTTAGCCACATTCAACAATTTCGTCAACTTGGCATGAGATTGGATTTTCGCCATGCAAGTTTAAAATTTTTATGCTTTGCTTCTCTTTCTTCGACGTCATTTCGATAACTGAAGTGCTAATCTCAAAATCAATATAGAGGCATGATGCTTCACGCACACATCAAATGAGGGTAGTGCAATTTTTTTTTTAAATCTACAATGAAAGGTAACTCGTCCAAATTTTGATCAAAACACCCTTTAATCCCGTTATGAGTTTGAAAGAGATATTCACATGGTGATGTCTACATTATTTCACTATATCTTCAAATAAAAAAGATATTCTGTTTCAATTTCAGCCATGAAAATTAATCAAATTTTTACCAATTTCAATTTTTGAAGAATGTGCATTCCAAAAACTCTCCCAAAGCACTTTGAAGCTAAATGATGAAGTAAGTCTAGGAAAAAATCCAGTTTTTACCTTTCTGAGCTATAGTCTCCATTTTATTTAATTGTTTTGTGTTCAAATAATAAAAAACTTTTTCAATTCTATGATGATGGACTTGTAAATTTACTTATTAGATGTTTCACAATTGAAATTTGATCATTCATATGTTTGCAATAGTTATAGAGCACTAATATAACGTCACGTAACGTCCGCTCTAAAATAATAGTCAATTATCATCGCTTTTTCATGAGTGTTCTGCAAACTGGTGGTGAATCTGGCAATTAACCGTCATGTATATTGTTTACAGTTAAATTTGACAGGGATACCCGTTTGGTGATAGATTTTTACTACCGTCTGCGACCCCCGGGATGACAAAATCCACTATCCTGGGGCACTTCAAGTCAATCGAATACAGTAGATCCAACATCTACGGTGTGTCTCACAATAGGTGTCACCTTTTTTCAGTCATGGTTTATTTCAGCTGGGTAATTTTAACAGCGGAATTGATTATACCCGTTTTGAGTGTATTCTTTTGACAGCTTATCGCTGAAGATAAATAAGCAATTCCGTTTGTTTATATTTATCTGCTTCCATGGAGGCCATACGGGAGAAAGTTTCAAAATTACATTTGCAAAAGCTTAGACCGTGTCAGATATTCAATAGCCTTAAGCAGCTTGGAGTGAGTAAGCGTTTTGTTTTTCGTACCTTGAAACGGATCGAAGAAACTGAAAATGTCCATATTCAACACAAGGGTGGTACCAGACGAACTGCCAGAACGAAGAAAAAGATCAAATGTGTGAGGGAGCAAATAAGACGTAATCCGGCCGTATTTGGCTGTAAATTGTGTAAACAATTTTAAATGGAATGCAAGCCGTACAAGAAACAAAGGGTTCACGGGTTGACGGAGCGTCAAAAGCAAGCCAGGGTCCTAAGAAGCAGAAATCGGCACGGTGACTGCGAGATTTTATTTTCGCATGAAAAGCTCTTCCTCCTTTAGAACAGTCATAATCAACAAAATGATCATGTATATGGCAAAAGTCTCGCCAATATTCCAAGAGCTAAAAACTAGCTGTAAAACGCTATAAGAATGTATCGAAAATCATGGTATGGGGCGCCTTTTCACGAAAAAGAAAACTTCCTTTTCTTTTCATAGAACCTAACGTAAAAATCAACGCTTGGTTAATATTTGGGACCAAATTTCGCGCCAGCTGCGATGGGTTTTTAAGCGATTGCGCAAAATTATCAAGGAAAGGGCAAGAGACTCGAATTGCATTAATATGGTTTATTTCTATAACATGTATCTTTCAAATGAAAACTAAATGCTAGGATTTGGTTAATTTGTTTTGCTGTAATCCCAGTTTGTTTTAGTTACACCTATTGTGAGACACCCTGTACACGATCATCGGCTTGCCGAACGAAGGAAAGAGCATCGAGAGTAAGCTTAGTTTCAGCCGTCTGACGGTCTTACGCTACCAAAAAAGTCCACCAGAAGCTGAAGTGTAAAACCAAAGGGAAGGTAGCCAAATGCCTTAGGCCGAAAGGTCGGTGCAACCGGATAAACCATCAAAAAGTACCTTAAGTCCATTGAAATAGTCATGCGGAAACGCAGGACCAAGCCGGCCGTCTCGGATCACCAGGCCACCACCAAGACGTAGTGCCTGAAGTCAACGGTCAATGAGATTTTCCCAGCGAAACCCCATGTGGTGGTGGTAATGGAAGATTTGACCCTGAATCGCAACTACTGGCAGGTGAATGGGCATTTTACGTCCTCAACCAAGAAAGTGAGCAGCGAGGTCAAGTTTGTCTGACCATCAGTAAGAAAGGATTGCCAAGGCGAATGTTCTTTTCCTGGGAACATACTGTGAATTGGGATATTTTTAGTACCAAATACCTGCCGGACATGACCACCCTCTTTTACAAGCGCCATGCGGGAGAAGATGTGATGTTTTGGCCGGACCTGGCATCGGCTCACTAGACGTCAAGGTCATTGGAAGATATGGACCATCTGATCAAGAACGTGAACTCTCTGAACATTCCAATCTTAAACGCAGGATCCATAGGAATTTTGTCCCAGAACAGCTGGTCTAAGAAGCGAAGAAGAAGCTATAGAATGCACTAACGTCGTTCTTTTTAAGGCTACTCTTAAGGGTGTGGAAGAGGAGCGAAGACAGTTAAAAGAAAACTCAGCTTATGTTCGGAGCGACCTGTAATTCCTCACAAATCATCAACAACAGTGCAAATCAGGTTCCATACATTATTTAAAAAAATCTTATCTTCCGAATGAAAAACCACTATCACACTTTAGCCCCAACAGCATCCTTACTGTTGGTTTAAATCAATCCAAATGAACGCTCGGTCGTTTCCAATTATCTTGTCTTTTCAGCCTCACACTTTATTGGTGGCATCAACGGCATCCGTACTGTTGGTTTAATTCGGCTCTTTAGCGTAGTTGGAGGTGCATTGTCTTCCTAATGAAAAGCCACCATCACATTATGTGAGTGATCCCAGCATCATCCGGACTGTTGGTGTAGATCATTCCAAATTAGCTTTTATGCGTTCCTAAAACATCTTATCTTCCTCGTATGTATACCCCATTCACTCTGTGATAGGCCCTAGCAGCATCCTTAATGTTGATCAATATCGGTGAACTCTCAAGTACACTTTGTAAGTGACCTCAAGGCACACTTTGTAAGTGACCCCAACAACATGTTTACTGTTGGTTTAAGGATGGATCTGTAAACAAAGATAAACAAGAATTCAGCGTAGCGTTCCACGAATCTTGCTGCCAACCCAACCCATCCAACATTGATTTCTCGTGGAAGTGGAGAGAAATTCTCGGTTTCCTACAAAACGAGTATCACGGCAATACATTACTACCCTTTCCTTATTTGACCTGCATCCAGGTGGGATCTGCGACGGTATTGACTTAATCACCAGGATTACCAATTTTTAAACATTGAGGATGTATGTTAGTCTCAAGTATCCACTGTTGGTTCTCTGTATAATTACAGCTGATCTGTCAATAACGGAGTAGCAACATCGGGTGGTCAATCGTGCTCATGCTCTGCTGATATTCTAGGCTATTTAGTCTAAACCATAAAGTGATAAAACAACAGCTAGAATGCCATAAGGATTGATAGCGAATAGTTGCAGGAATCGTGCTATAACGTATACATTAAATAATTAATTTGACTGATTCAAGCGATTTTTACTTTGCCACCTGATGTTGAATCCACCATTGCGTTACCAATTGTAGCAACCCTGTTTTGTACAGAAAACAATGACAGGATTATCAGTTGATTGGTTGTCGCTCAAAGATTTGTTGGTACTGCCAACTCGATGGAGGCGAAAATTTTAGGCACCTTGAGGCACTTCGTGTCCGTCGGAAAAAGTCTGTTTCGTTTAGAATTTGGCCGCATAAAATGGGTAATTTCTCCGAGAGAAATTAACATACAAAAAATCGAAGGGTATCATTTTGTAAGTTGCAGGCTATAATTTGAGGAAAAAGTCAAGAAAAACAATTTTTAAGCTTTTTGGATGAATTTCTGAATTTTTCACTGAATTCCTCCCATCATTTCTTGCACAGTACTACTGTCTATCATATCTGCCATCTTCTTCCAGCTTTCCTCCAAATTAGACCATGACTTGACTATTTTACTACATTTACTAATTTACGTTTGATAATTGCCCAAAATTTTTCGATGGGACAAAAATCTGGACAATTTGGTGAATCGATGCTTTTCTCAACATCCCAAACATCCCAACGCTGAAACATAACCTGGTGTCCAAACCCCGTGCAAGGAAGTTATAAGAGCATGTACTGACCAACTTCAATCGATGTATTGTGATTGACAATGAAATTTACGTGAAATGGACTTTGTACAAATCCAGGGTCATTTTGATTTGCTAAACGTAAGGAGGATGTAGCTCGGGCAAGTTCTTAAAAATTCATGAAGACAAATTCATTTGCCATGTTGATGGCATTATGGCAAGGTATGCCGAAGTTTTGAAAGAAAACAAAGATTTTTATAACGGCAGCAATTACGTGAAATGAACAAGTTTACAAAGAGGAGCGTCTTTAGAATAAAAGTGTGCCATTCATTCAATCACGGAAAGGTCCCGTGAAGCTCTGGCCCGGTTTAGCTAGCTGTCAAGCAGAATAGTTTGCTTATCTTGACAGATATGCGTATTTCCTCCAGTTTAGTATAAGTACACGACACTGGACAAATCTGCACATTGTAGATGGAATACACATTGGAAGTACTAAAATATGTGCACATCAAAATCTAGCCATGGATGGTATCAAACGTAAAGTTAGAGCATAAAGATATAACAAGTCCGAATAATGATATTTTGATGTAAATGAGTTATATATTAACCCTTTGTTACGATGATTGTCTGATTCCTGTGTACTTTTTGCACCATTTTTTAGTATCATTATTGCTGATTTTCTATTGGAATCTTTTATTCCATTTCCGGATTATGGTTCCATAAACCTCATTTTCCTAGAGACGGATAATGTCCATCGGTCATACTAGACAATTTTGAGAAATTGAGTTCCTGAATCCAAAGCTGCATAAAGATTCCAAATCGGTTGAACATTTCCATAGAAATAGTTCCGGCCACCTGACAGTGCTACACGACCGCAAAGTGCATGACCGAGGCCAAGGTAACCTCATCGCTCTGCGCCTTTGTCCGAGAGATTGGAAATGTTTGCGGTTGGAAAATTTCTCAAATCGACTTCTAGGGAGTATTAGTACGAGACACTGAAGAAGCCTGCACATTGTAGACGAAATACGCGGATCTGTCGAAGATAAGCAAAGGTAGTTGGAATTAAATGGAGATTGCTAATTTTTCTTCTAATTTATAGTTACAAGTATTCCACTAAACAGCTCAAACCCTCTAGGATTCTAGGGAGGAATAAATGTCTCTTCTTGTCAGGAATTGTAAAATTAGTAATTATCATATCGAAATAACCCCGTAAGAGGCTCAAACAACTACAATAGGGAATGATGTGACGTTGTTTAACAATGACAAAAATTCTAAGTACAGAACATTTCAACATTCCAGGACAGTTCATGGTTCCAGCTACTAAGAATACTGATTGGAAAAAAATAACAATTTTTAGTGAAGATTGTAAGTTGTATTTCTGGCTGAGCACATATGCAGTTAATAAAGAAGTCCTTAATTTATTTTGATTCGCATAGTGATTAACCTCAAGAAAAGTTTAGAATAGAAGCTAGTTGAGGGCCGACGTTATACTTCAATTTAGCTATGATAGCCCTCTGAACAATTGCAGCTACAGCATAACTGTTAAGTTTGCCACATTTTCCCGCGTTTGCCTGGTAAAATCAATTATAATCTTTCAGCGAACATGCCTATGCAAAGGTGTAACCCGGCATCTGATATATTGCAACCTTGTAGCCATCGCGCAGTTTCCTCGCACAAACCTGCCAATTACACTTATTTGTTTGCTTATTGTGAGCACAATAATTCTCACCTGAATTGGAATTCTGTAATCAAATCACAATCATTGCTGATGATCAATCAAGTAGTATTATGAACGTGAGGTTAAAGTTATAAATGCAACGTTCAACTATGGAACATGGTTTAGTTAAGTGTGACATTTGGCAGAGGATGCTTGTCGTGAGTCGGTAGATGTTAGAATCGGTCGAGATGGCCAATCACTTGTTCTTCTGTCTCGCGGCGTTGCTCCTGGTTTATTACTATTTCTTCCGTCGGTCACGGAAGAGTCTCTACGACCTGGCAGCCAAACTTCCGGGTCCTTTTGATTGGCCAGTCATCGGAAGCATTCACGTGGGCTTAGGCAGGGGACCTGAGGAGATTTGCGACTATTTGATGCAATTCATACACATAATACCATCTCTAATGCGCGGCTGGATCGGACCATACTTATTCATTGCCGTTTCCGACCCGGAACACGTTGCAATGATTCTCAACTCGCAAGATTGCGTGAAGAAATCCTACGTCTACAAGTGTTTACGATTTGACAGGAATTTGCTCAATGCACCACCGGATGTGTGGCGGAAACTACGCAAACAGCTGAACCCAGCATTTTCGATGGGGGCTTCGAGGACATTTGTGCCGGTATTCAACGAAAAGGCCGATATGTTAGTGGAACTTTTGAGTGAGTCGGTTGGTCGAGGAACTTTCGATATACTTCCCGCCGTTGCAGGCTTCACGCTATCTACGACGACGATTAATACACTGGGTTTTGACATGGACAACGAAACTGGCGACTACAAGGAACGTTACTACGAGAACGCAGAGAGGTAAGTTTGTCACAGAAGATTTTAATTGCCTGCATAATTAGAAAAGATGATAATTTGAGATTAAGAACGATAGTAACTGCCAAGCATTAACCCTCCAAATGCAATCAAATCATTCTGGTCAAATGGATCCGGATTTAAATTAACGACTTCTCAATCATTTCATAATAAAGTTTCAATTTTCATATAGGGTATTTGTTCCTTGACTCAGGCGTATTTGCAGCAGTCGGTTAAATTTTAAATTGCAACTCTTAAAGCAAATGAGCTGGAAACAACATTCCATTAGTTATAAAAAAAGTTAAAAAAAAACTTACTTTTTAAAAACCAAAACTTTTGACGGATCTATTATATCCTCAGGCAATCCATTTCAAGCTCATTAGCATCAAGCATAACTCAAAAACAAATTTCCACCTAAAAAATTAAAATTACACTACTTTAAAACACTTAAACAGTTTTTACATATGATCTGTCAGCCAATCCACATTAAAAACATTATAACTCCTAATATATAAATTCTATTGGTTGTGGATTGGTTTAGATATACAACCACATTTCCCTACATTTCCATTTAATATTTTACCAATACCAAAGTTTCAATATTTAATAAATACAATAGGCAATAAGCTCAATAAAAACGTGTGGCTACATTCCTTATAGGAGTCTTATCCTTATAAGAGTTGAGGAAATCGTAAATCTCTCTGAAGTGTATGACTATAAATTGACGACAACTGCTTAAGAATACATAGATCATTATAATGCTATCACAATTTTTCCGATTATCGCTGAATTTATGACATAGTTGGTACAAAGACCGAATGAAGGAGCTAGGCTTACTTTGCATCCTATTACCCGACTCAAAATAATTGGTTTGAACATAACTTACAATCTTGAATTGAAAAAGATAAGCTACTTAGAATGAGTGCCGGCGGATCGGATTTATGAATGAGGCTGCCATCTACAAAAATCTTCGTCAAATTTCGGTAAATTTATTTCTCACTGCAAAATGGTCGGGATTCTGCCAAGTCGCACCAAGTGCCTATCGGAAATCATCAGTTGGGCAGAACCCCGACCAAATATCCTTAAGAATACAACAAGTTATTTTGTAAGATACCTTGTAAATAATCGTACGGAGTTGAAAAGAAATTCACTTTTTCTATTCTAATCCAATGTTAAATTCAGGGAGTCTGCTTCGAGCATCGACGATGAACGGTTTTACTATTCTATTATCAGGCATAGCGCATTATCGATTTTTCATGTTATCTATTGCTCGGTGGCGCACGTTATCAAGTTAGCGAAAAAAAATAAAGCTACTTCCTGGTGATACATGATGGTGCTGTGGGTGCAGATTGTGATTGATTGGGAGGTTGGTTTTGACATGTAATATTGGTTAACCAGCCAAGTAACAATTTTAGCACAGACAAACAAACGTAACACTGTAGTTGATGCCCATCGGCCACCTAAAAAAACGATTAATTTGAATACAAATAGTTGACCAAGCCACCACTGCCCTGGGATGCATAGTTGACGTAACCACCATCAGTATGATTGTTGAGGAAACGCGTTTTTTCGGGTTTAAGCTGAAATGCAATGTATATCAACAATTATGGACAAATCTCGCGTAACTTTTCAAAAGGACCTATCTAAGAATTTGCTTATCCCGAGGAAAACGAAGTTGAAGAATATGAAAATATTTTTTGAAAATGTTTCAAACTGGATCAAGTTTTACCCAGTCAATTGCTTTTGAGGGCAAGCATTGTTGTTGAATTTGCTACAGTAATGGTCTTTGTAGCATTTTATGTTAAAATAACAGCGAAAACATCAGAAATGTTAGATAGGACATTTTGTTTAACCGAACTGTACATTGGTCGTGCCACAAAGGAAATTTTATTCCAATGATATCTACATAGGTCATTTCAATTTTTATTATCATTCTATTAGTAAATCAGAACATAACACATAGCAATAGAGATTGCTTTCTCTTTTACACACGCATTTGCTTCCCGGTGAAAACAATCCTATTCTTTCTACGTGCCTTCTCGTAGATCAGATCTGGCAAATTCGTATTCAGGGCTTTGCCACACAATGTGGTTCACGTCTTGGTAGGCAGTGCCGAAAATACATGATTGTTAAAATAAGAAGTTTCTGGCCTTTACCCATAAATTCGACTGTAAAGAACTACTGCACTGGGTCATAATAAAATGTGTGATAATGAAAGTTCACAGAAAAAAAAGTTGATATTAACGTTAAATTTGGGTTTACCAGGTCCAGAATACGCAAACAACGATATTTTGTACTTTCTCCAATCAAACAACCGAAGTACGGATTTGCTTTGTTATGTTTGATCTGACACTTCAGACGTTTAGCGCGACAGGTAAACTGAAACGTCTTATCAAACAGTAGAGCATCGCTATTGCGAAATCAGACATCGGACGTTTTGTTGATTTTCAATTTTTTTAATATTATGAAAACATATCAAAATACGTGTTTTAACATAATGTTGATAAGTGCAATAGCAATAGTGTGCATTAATTAATTCAATTTGATTTCATTTGTTACATAGGTCATTTTGAAAAGTTACGCGAGAAATGTTCTGTCCATTTGATGGAGTTTTACTAATAAAAGTGGGCCAGCAAGATAATTAGAATAGTTTCATTTTTTTATCATCTTTAAAACGCATACGCCAACTTATGCAAATAAACAGGCATATTACTAAACGTTTATTCTCATAGTTTGGCGTAAAAACCATACTGCTCTGTTCTGAATAATATGTCGTACCTTAAGCTCTCGCCAATTGACTTCCCGAATACCAACGAAAAGTTTCAACCTGCAAAGCTCCCGTTTGATTTTGCCGATATCTACCATCGGACTTATCAGTCCAGAAAATGTTCGACTCTTTCAAATAGCGTCAGTTGAAACAAAAGCAAGAATGTTGCAGTTACAGTTCTACTGTAAGGTGTTAAGAGACCTGAACATAAAATTTACCCAACTGGGGCATCAAGAGTGCGAACGTTGTCAAGCCCATCGTGTTCAAGAAAAGCAGACAGGACACACTGCTAAAGCTGATGATACTGATCAGGGAGTATAAACAACGAACGAAGTCCAATGCGAGTTGTGTTTTAGTTGGAAGGATCGCGGACGAGTGATTGCTGTGCGAGATGAATATGATAGCGATCGGTAAAATGTGGAAATCAACAAGTCGGTCTTCTCGGTTGATCTTCAAAAGGTAACCTTTTATGCATATCAGTCGTTGTGAATTATTAATATCTCATTTTGTGATTGTAGGTGGTCCAACTTTCAAGAATGGAATCATTCAAAGAAGTAATTTTTGCCTAGCACTCCCACATTTGTTCACTAAGAGCTTTTTATGCCAAAGTTGCCTCTTATGCATTCATATCATTGTGTGGCCGGCACAACGATACTCTTTGTCCAGGTTCCTCGCCTGTCCGTTCAATCATGAATTGACTGAGGATGTAACGGAGGAGCAAGCGTTGGAGGTTGAATATATAGACCAACCGCACCAATACGGTAATATCGGTAAAATGTTACCCTGTTTGACAACTCGACACCGCACCGGTGGTTGGTAACCGGGTTGGAAAATGACAATTTGCTCGCTCGGTGAGCAGCCGGTTCGTAAATTTGACAACCCGACCCAACCGAGCCGAGGGTTGCTATTTGAAGAAAAATAATCTAAACAAGTTGAAACGTTAAAACAACATCTTCATCTGGAAGACTTTCATTTATATTTAAGTGTTTCCGATTTGTTTTAAATTGTTATTTGCTTATTTCACGTTTATTGTGATATGTTGTGAAAAAATTAGTGCATCAAAACCCCGTGGAAGGAATTGGACGCAGCAAGACAACGAAGTGCTTTGCAGGGCTTGGCTGGATGTTTCCCAAGATCCAATCTTTGGGACAAACCTGAACGTCCAAAACCTGTACGGAAGAGTATTCAAACTAAACACTGTCCGAAACATTTAGCGAAACGAAACCGGTGCGAGAATAAGTTTGAGTCTTATTGTGATACCTTTTTATAAACGACCGGTGCGAAAGTGGGTGGCTAAATCAAAATAGAAACGCTCTCAGTCATCAAAACATTACCCAGATACGCGAACCCACCGGTGGAGATGGTCTTATAGGAAGAATCGGAAGCGAGCTTTGAAGCGTAAGCACCGGGAGTGGTTGAACCATGTTCTGTAGGTCAAAGCTGTTTGAACATCAAGATTGCTGTACTGGATGAAACGCATAAAGATGACGCCGCACAACCGCATCATTGGTTGATTGATGATACATCCCGTGAATATGTTGCCATCTTTGTTTAGCTTGCTCTTTTGTTTTTTTTTTAAACTTCACTGAACTTACTAGTTTTTACTAACTTTCCACTAAATTTCACTTTTCTACGAAACTGCTTCGCTTGCTTCAAGACGCCCGATTTACAGTCAAGCGAGCCTGAAGTAGTGTGCGTGTGTTTCATGGGCGCACTCGTTGCGGCAGGCAACACAATCAAACATGGTTGGCACTGAAAAGGGCAGAGCGGCCGTGAGAGAGCGCTAGTGTTTTATAGTATGACGATGTATTGTAAGGCAATGTGTTCTTAATGTTACGTCTGCTTGTCTGTGATTTTAGTTTTATTCCAGCCGTATAGCACTCCTCGAGACATTTTTGATAAAACTTCATTCAAAACTGTTTTGTCTGCCAACACATCCTCTATGCTTCTTAACAGCCGAAATTTATACAAAGTGGCCCACTCTATAGAATGTTGTGAAAACAAATTAGTAAACCTTTATAAGACCATCAAGATTTTGAAAATGTTCTAGTGAAAACTGTCATGACCTATTGAGAGCACTGCTGTCAAACTTCACTGTGATATCGTGGTTGGTTTATGTTGTTCTGCTTTGTCAATTCATTTAGCAAAATATCCAAAACAAATCGATTTGTTTACAGTGTATCATGCTCCAAACATATGTGCATTAAATTTATTGGTGAATATTGGCATGATAAATGCCTATAATGAACTTCGGAAGTTATGCTAGTTTACAACAACAAAAACAAAATTCAAACAAATAGGGGAAGCTGCTCTAATGTGGGTCTATGGATCTAGATTTCGGCCTATTCTTAAAATTCGAAGTATATATTAATTTACTATTTTCAACATGGCATACATACCAATATGAAGAAAAATTAAAAAAAAGGTAATTTTTAACGATAGGCCAAATTCTAGATCCATAGACCCACATTAGAGCACACAATTCGATAAATAAATCATTAGTTTCCTAAAAACTGGTGAAGTTCAATAAGGTTATCAAAAAGATTGCCAAATCTGGTCTCCGATTTACGTTCATTTGCATTACATTTAAAATTTGGTGCATTTATTCGTCCACATTTCAATTATTTTTTATATTTCAATATGGCGATTGGAAAAAATAACAGTTTTTTTTCAAAAGGCCAATTTATCTTCGCAACGACTTAGTGTGAAATGGTTTTAAAAATACTTTTTCTACTGATCATAATAGGATAATATGAATGAATTTAGGACTCAGGACGACATTTCAAAACAGCATTTTACGAGT